>JACCGJ010023134.1:0-30426 GCA_013407085.1 Atriophallophorus winterbourni
AACTCCAAAGCTGCACAAAACCTGTCATGCGCAGCTATCTGAACCTCTATCATGTATGTTTAATAATTTGCTCCAAGCTGGCGTGGTACCAAAAGACTGGAAACTGGGACAAATATTACCCATCTACAAAGGTGATTGCCGTTCTGTAGTTAAAAATTACAGGCCGGTGACATTGTTGTCAAACATTGTATCAGACGTTTTTGAGCGAATAATAACCACAGAAATAGTGCGACATCTGGAAACGAACCAACATTTGTCAGTTGCCTAACATAGATTTCGCAGAAATCGCTCTTGTCTAAAAAAATTTGCTAACAAGCTTAGAAGATTGGACGAGGGTTGTAGATGCGGTTGGCATATTCATGCGTGCTACTTGGACATTTCTAAAGCTTTCGACAGAGCTGATCATCGTTTACTCTTGAACAAGCTAAAGAAATATGGTATTGTTAGAAGACTATATGAATTGTTAAGTGATTAGCGTAGCAACAGACACATCGGAGTTCGTGTGGACGGCCTATTATCGAAGAAAATCGACGTCACTTTTTTCCACTTGTTCATAATCCTATTTAATTTTCCACTGAGATTCATGCCAAATTATCAGTTCACAATCCATATCTCTGAGAAGAAGTTTTACCAAGTTGGTATATCTATAATTTTGATGTGTTAAATGTCCTTTCATTCAAATGTTGTTAAAATCCCTTTGCAGTTTCGGAACTAATTCGCGTTCAAATTTTCAGATCATCCAAGAACTGAGCCATTTTGAATGTTATGAGTTAGGGTAAATTATATAAATGTATAGGAGAAAAACAAGCGAAACCACACCGATCCTTGTGTGATTCCACTGGTGATTTCAATCTTGTTTTATTAGCAATCCATTCACTCCTTTCCGTGCCTGGCGAACTGACAAATCTTTGCACAACAACGGGAGGATTGAATCACAGATTCATAAATGCAGCCGTTTTTGTTAGAGTCAATGGTGGTTAACGCTGTCAAAGGCTTAAGAAATGTCCAAGTAGCAAACTGGATTTCAATTACATCTATACAACTCTATCGTCCTGTTGTCAGAAGATTCGTTATTCAAAAGATATGAGATCGAAATGCATGCTGCCATGGCGTAAACAAATTACGGACACCAAAGTGTGAGAATATTACGCTGTGAGATTATACGCTCAATGACTTTGCAAATAACTAGTGGTAGTGTGACCTAACAAAAATTTCCATCGTTATATATATATATATCAGATTGTTCATGCGTGATATATATGCGTCTTTAAAAAATTATTTAGCTAAATTTTCATCTCTTTTTGAGTAAAACATTTTTTCTAATTAATCTAATGGTACGCTTTATCACCTTTGATTCAGAATATTCGCGTGAATCATCTAAACATTTCAGACAGCTTTTATTTGACAGTCTCCTCGTTTTAAAATTTTCAACTTCAGCTATACAGTGAACTCTGAACAATTGAGACGAACTTGAATTCGCATTGCGCTGAGTCAGCCTCTGTGTGATGACTGACTCAATGCTAACTTAGATTTAAGCTCACATATTTCCGTGCTCATCGAATTGCATATTGAACTTTTGGTCCGGTGCAAAATCTTCTGAGATGGCTGCTGTTTTGGGTGAGTAACGGTCAGCATTCTTCAGGTTCATAGGTGAAAACTTACGACTTCTAAGAGAAGCTCGAAATAGTGCTAAACAGATTGAAGGATGATGTGCAAATGACTATTTGTGTGAAATGTTCCTCAGTATCCAAAAATATGCTGATACTGGAAATTTTCACGGTATGTGTGATGGGATCATAATAACCATTGGTCAAAACAAACCTAGAAACAGCTCCCTTTATATCTGTACCTTGTAATCAATGTTTGACAAAGCTCAGCAGATAGAAAGTTGGGTAGAGCACTTCTCATCTCTGTACTCTCTACTTGAAAAGGTAGAGCGGTTACAAACCGTTGAACATCCACATGCTCCCCTTACTCTTGATGAGCCCAATGGGGCAGTCGACCGATTTGCGAAAAGGAAGGCCTCTGGTGATGATGGAATTCTAAATTGACACGAACTTCCCCCCCTTAGACAACTTCCAAAAAGTGCCGGGAACAGCGTACGCCATTATACTCGATTTTTATTGATTTAACGAAGGCGTTCTACTAAGTCAGCAAGAAGGGTCTTTTATAATTCTCGATGTGAGAGGCTGCACCATCAATTCACATAATCTCGTTATTTCCTTCCACTCTGGCATGAAGGGCTCACTTCATTTTAACGGGCTCAGTTCAGACGCCTTTGAAATTAGCCGAGGCGTCAAACGAGGGTGTGTTCTTTTTTCCACGCTGTTCGTCATTTGCTTTGCTCTGCTTCTGAAGCACAATTTCACCACGAGTACAGAAGGCATTTACCTGAGCATGCGAAGTTTTCCAACATGAACTGGTTTAGAACACAAACCAAATTACGAAATGTGTTAATCCGAGACCTGCAGTTTGCCCATGATACAGCCTTTATTGCTCAATCGCAAGAATACGTTCAGTCGCCAACGGACTGTTTTTCGTCACATGCAAATACTTTGGGATATTAATCAGCTTGAGCAAGATCAAAATCTTTTGTGAAGGGATTGCATCGCCTCCAATCATCAATGTTGAAAACTGTCAGCTCCAATCAGTACAGCATTTCACATAAGTTGGTTTAACCATTGCGGATAACCTCTACCTACAAACGGAGATTAATAAGCAGATTAGCAGAGCAGCCCTCATTTTGTCTGGATTGAACTATCGTGTTTGGGGTAACCGCAAGTTGACTTTAAAGACATAGATGATGGTATGCAGCGCGTGCGTACTAAATGCTTTAGTACACGGCAATGAAACCAGGACCACCCACGCAAGACACGAATGGAAGCTGAATGCTTTTCATCTACGAACCATCCGTTGTATCTTGAACATATCGTGGATGGACAAAGTGAATAATGCTGAAGTGCTTTCAAAAGCTGGTCAACAGATCATGTTAATCCTAATAGGAGTGATCTGCCTGTGGTGGCTTGAGCACGTCTTAAGAGTGGAAAATGGTCGTATTCCGAAATGTCTAGTATATGTTGAGTTGGTCTTGTCTGCTGAACGCAGATCAATCCGGTGTGTATCTGACGCCAAACCGCCAATTTCTGCCTCTCGAATAGAACTGTTTACTCATTCGGAAAGCTGTGTAACATGTATATACAGGAGATTTTGATGTAAATCTATGTTCGACATTGACCGGTGGAGGCCAAAAACAATGCATTATCAAGGTCAAAAATTCAGTATCATAATGATGTTACATGTATAATCTCTGGAATTTTTCGATATAGCATACACCAGATTGTGATGCACAAATAATTGATCCTGCATTTTATGACTGATTTAGGCACCAATTGACCTGTGAATATTTGCGCACTATTATTTATTTATTTATTCATTTAGTTTGTTATTCCCTTTCAT
Source organism: Atriophallophorus winterbourni (assembly GCA_013407085.1). NCBI lineage: Eukaryota > Metazoa > Platyhelminthes > Trematoda > Plagiorchiida > Microphallidae > Atriophallophorus > Atriophallophorus winterbourni. The sequence goes on from JACCGJ010023134.1 coordinate 3,457, forward strand.
GTTAAATACATGTCGATTCGACTTTACGGGGTTAAATTTATCCAAAGAAATTTTCTTTTCTAGAGACATGATATATTTATGCCAAACATCATGCGTAACACTGTTTGTTTCCGTATTTAACCTTCAGTGGGAGACGGATGAGGAAGCTTTCGTTGGCTGCCGATGGTTTCATCTTTGATTTCAGTAGTAACGGCGTGTTCCAACTCGGTGAATGATTGGGAAAAAGAATCGAAACCTTTATATGTAATTCTACTTGGAATAGACCTATTAGACGAATGATAATGTGTGCCACGCAGGAAATGAGCCCATCTGCAAGTTCAAAATGTCGAGCAACCTGTGTGTAGAAAATATGAAGTGTCAATACACGAAGCCACTCAGCGACACTAAAAATTCCGCATTAACGTATTAGATTTCGACGATATTTTTAATAGGTACGTGTTCGTTTACTTTAGAATGCCTTCTCGAAACTATTATTACCGATCATAGCTTCGAAACTTTCATTCGATATTTGGACATATATACTTGCATGATGATTTGACGGCCCTTGCCTATTGACTCATCTTAAATATTCAACTAAACTACAAGTGACATTACATGATTATTTGTCAATTACTATGATATGGTAATTCTTCTGTCTGTGTCTGGAATATTGAAAATGAGCAGCCCAACATTTATTGCAATTTCTCAACTACACAGTAATTATGAATTGTATTGAACCAGTTGGCACAAATTTCGTTTAGTAATATAATAAAAATGACAAACGAACCAGGCTGGTTGATGACCATGGTGATGTCTACATAAGTTATGCGCGTGTGTTAACCCTGGTCATGTATATAACAATCAATCTGATGGATTACTTTTCTATTGCAATCAGTCCATTATTTGTGAACGTAATTAACGTTGAACATGTATAAACCTTTACGCAGTTGACAACTGGGTACGAAAACCGGGGTTACTTAATTGATGTTTATTCGAGCGTCATGAAAATCTACTAAAACAACACACTGGAGGTTAGAACATGGAATTTATTTTTCTCCACGTCAAGCTCATATGAATGCGGATTAATATTCGTTACTCAATCTGTTGTTTTCATAACCGATTGATTTAGTGCTTTTAGAGGGTTCCAGTGTGCCAAAAATGTCAACAATGTCAAATCAGCAACAAATTGAATGAACCGAATGAAACTTACATTAGGACATATTTCTGCGACATCGTACTTCACGCTTTTATACATTACGAACAGTTCTGGTGGATTGAAAAAAACAAAACGCTTTTGCATGTGAGTGCGTTTCAAGATAATCATTACAAAAATTCGAATGAACATTGTAAATACTACCGTCTTTTTCGTTCATTTAGGGAGGCGATGACGTGTATTATCTATCGCTCAATAGTTCAAATGAATTCAGTGATATTTGTGACAAAGTGACCAAGCGAATGCTTATTTAAATCAGAATTTCATAAAAGTATACAAAGTTTACCATTTTACATTGTAATACTTGATACTCACGCATTGTTCGTTGTTCTGTTTGACTTAAATAATCTAAATAGGGAATAGCGATTGACAGTTTCACCATGCCAATAACTGATTGATTATTTACCTACTTTGTACATCAACTCACATTCGCACGGTATAGGCACGATTTGCCATGCCACCACATCAGTTTCCAATAGAAGCGACATCATATTCTGGAAGTTGAGCTGTTTTCCGAACGAGCCGTGAAATTGAGAAGGAAAATTCTCAGACTGGAATTGGAGCTCGAGGAACGCATGACCTTCAGCAGGGGGTGTGATGCCTGTCTCAACCTCCCTGCAGTATGGCTGTAAATTTTTAATTTTTCGTAGCAGATGCGCGACCTGGAACAATCGAACATATTGTTACACAAAAGCTAAAATGTCTGAGGTTAAGTTTCATCACAAATTTTCAATTTTAACTACTTTGACTTACGGATTCACACGGTGACCCTGTTAAACTTAACCAGAGCGAATCCAATTCCAGTTGCACGTGGTATACTGCGGGTTCAAATAATTAGCATGAAATATCAACGAGATGCTATATTCTCCTAAGTAGTGAAACATTTCGTGAAACGAAATACGTAAATCATGATTTTAACCGCACTGATCATATGTAATTCATGTATCGTTGAATTTAATTAATATAGATCACATGTTCAATTATTTGACTTGATTGAAATAGTAGTATTATGGGAAAGAGAAATTTAAAACAAATTGGAGTATATTTTTCATTGGTAGTATTATGGTAAAGAGAAATTTAAAACAAATAGGAGTATATTTTCCTTTGGTAATCATTTCTAATTGCGGCCTCACATTGATTCTTGAGAACTAGAAATTATTTGGCTAACCCTAGGAAGCGCGGTGGTTGCGTTTTGTGATGTTTATTAGCAACGAACGCGATTTATATAATAGACGCTTCGATGAAATGGCGTTATCTTGTGTATTGTGATTCAATACTCAAGGTTAACCTCGCAAATAAATTAGAACTCACGCAACAAGTGGATGTAAACAGTGAAACGAGTGATATGTCTAACGATATTTTAATTGTCTTCGATGCCACAGTGAACAATGGAATAGACGTTATTACAGAAATTGTAATCTCGCCACCATTTAACTAACGCCATACTTCTGCCTCCCTACGAAATAAGATTGAAAATTTGACAGTTGTAGAACTCAAAGCTTCATATGGAGCTCTTGAATTGTTATATCACTGATTGGTATCTAATTAATTCAGCAAAAATGTTACAATTATGAGATTAAGTCATTTTATTTTGGAGTGTAGTTCCATTGTCTGTGCTTTCCTCGATTCATTCAGCCCGTTCATTTGTCTACACAACCACTCCGGTAATTCAATTCAAAGTAAGAACCCTATATAACAGTGGCATACAAATATAACTTTGTTTACCACTTTTCCACTGTTTCAAGGCTCACTGAACCTGATCTTACTGTCTCCATCTGACGATGACAAACAGCCGGAAACCGGTAGTGGTGTGTAAGGGATGGGGATGTGAGTACCACAATACTTTAATTCGAGGTAATTCAAGGTTTTAATGGTCTAAAAAGCAACATGCTTAGCAACAACCATAGGATGGTAAAAATTAAAATTTAAGTGTTGTCCATATGTGAAGTAGATCATTCCATCTAATCATTGTTACAGACCAAACGACGTCAAACTTATAACACCAATTTAATGTTTATTACCATAGTATTGTGAGAATAATCCATAGATTTAAATGATATTTTCGACATTTTCTCGACCTTAGGAATGTGCGAATAAGTAAACTTTGAAGTTGTTAGAACAACAAATTAAACGCTTGGATACGTTTTTTAGCAATTAGCGCTCACCAATTAAATTAGGTTCCGCTAGTGATTTTGAATTATGAAATACAAACGTATGCATTAATAAGGGATGATATAGGACAATTGTGTCAGGTAGCCCGGCTTGACGAACGAGTGAACTAAATGTGCATCAATCCACTTTTTTATATAAAAAGAACGAAATCTGATTTAGAGATTTAGTGAATATTGTTCAATTAGCAGGTGATATAGCAACAAAAATTCAAATGATTTTGCGTCTTCCAAAATATTAAAACAATATTCCATGTCAACTAAAAATATTAACGTTTGGAATACATTGTCGTCGGTGTAGTTAGCGAACGTAATTCGGTGACGAAAATGCTCCTATATCCATGATAAATCAGGCATCCTCAGAATCGCAACAAGTAGTCAAGTCCAATTAGGAAAATTGGAGATTGCGTTTCCTAATTCTGGAAACGGCAGATTCATTTTCATGCAATCTTCCCAATCACCCAATTTTACTTGCTAGTAAATTAAACTGAATAATGCTTTTATATAAATATGAAAATATTTCACAAGTTTAATTAAAGTTTACTCTCATCAAACTTATAATCAATTCATATCTGTGGACATTTTGAAGCTAATTGATGCCGTGCAAATAAAAATTACACTGCCACAAAATTTGTGAAGCACCATAATTTAGAGATTTCATGATTGTTCTTCACAATTCTTTTAGACGGCGCACAAACGGCTGTGTTTTCGTCCTTAGATCATCATCGGAATTAGAAATGAAAATAAACATATGATCAAGCACATTGACGGCTTCAGTTCTTTTCGATAAGCGTGGATTTGGGGCTTTGCATCCCTGTCATTGTTATCAAATTTGCTGGGACATTACTGGTCAAAATATATTTGAGAGTACATTACAATTATCTGACTGTGTTTTCTGCGAATGTTGCGGTAAGATCCAATTATCGTCCTCGATTTCAGTTACAAATGAACACAAATGAAACTCACCACTGTCATGTAAAAATTCAAATTCAAAGTTTCGTTGGCATTCGCTACTTGGCCAATCCAGATTATCGTGGAACAGTTTTGGATACACAACCCAAGGTTCATCGAACCAGACACCTTGAAGATTCTTCCCTTGCTTAGGATTTTGTAAGTTGACCTGCATTGCATAGAACATCTTTTTGTTCACCTGTCTTCCGAAGCTATTTATCTTGACTTCACCATCATTGAACATGTCGAGGAGCGGTTGAATCTGAAAAAATAAAATAAAGACTCGTTGTGACTTTGAAAAAATGCATATTATTTACGAACGATATACGCTTTGTTATCAAACATCGTGAGTAACTATTTGTGAAATCCTTCGGGGTAATTTTTAGATTACTTTCATATGTACATGTGAAATGTAATTATCTAAACCACATGATGGAATGTTACCTCTTGTTATGAATGTGATCATCCACATTGAATCAACGCGATCTTATTCTTCTCCATCGATCGGTTCTATTTTCAACATTGTGCGAGCAATTACCGAAACGTATTGTAGGATTAAATTCTGATCGTCCACATATTCGTGATCATCTACCTGATCACGATATACAATTTTTGTCTGTCGTGAGAACCACTCTTTGTACACTACAAGTCAACGGTGCTGCTCACAACCATTAGGCACGAACGAGAAAACAACATAAAGTGCACCGCGGTGCAGGTGTAGGTTTGCCATATTTTAGTAAATCCTAAGACAAGGTCTGTCAGGTGTTACTCGTGTTTTTCAAAATGTGACATATCGCTGACATCGGCTTGGTTTCTAGTATTAATGGAGATATTTGTCCCGGGTTTGTTACGTATGCCAGGCAAGCAAATCCAGACCGACAATGACATCGTCTGAAGCAAAAAACAGCTGACAATGGAATTGATTTACGAAAAAAGAAAGTTTGTAATGAATCTTTGAGATTAGTTTATTGGTAACGTTTTGCTTCTATATCAGAAGCTACATCAGACCAAGGGTGTCAGTACGAACACAGATCTAGCTTAAATTTCATTCCCCTGACCATTCCTAAGCTGTTTAACTAGTGCACAGTCCATGGTGAGTTCTGCACTCGTTAAGATAGACAGGCGCGTTCAATATCAACCGACGCACCACCACCCATACATGCCGTATTATCATTTCATTATTTTGGTCTTTTCAGGTGTGAATGACATCTAGTGACAGATTAGCTCCATTGCGTAATCCGTGCGCACTCTAGGGTTCACGCAAGTTAGTGTTTATCCGATGCAGAACAGAACGCCAGATTTTGCATTCTTACCATCTTTCGTTATCTCAACCTCTCTCTCTTATCAGTAATTAATATTTACTGGAATTGCGTGGCAGCTTACCGATTAGATTCAGCGCTAACTGAACACGTGCTGGACAATGGTCACACCGTTGATCTTGATAACGTAAAAGTGATAAGGCGGGGAATAAAACCATACATGTAACGACTTCATGCTGAGGCGGTTGAGATAACGAAGGCTGGTAAGAATGCAGTCAAAAAGTTGGATTGGGCTGATATCTCCAAAACCTGGCGTTCTGTTCTGCATCGGATAAACACTAACTTGCGTGAACCCTAGAGTGCGCACGGATTACGCAATGGAACTAATCGGTCAGTAGATGTCATTCACACCTGACAAGACCAAAATAATGAAATGATAATACGGCATGTATGGGTGGTGGTGCGTCGGTTGATATTGAACGCGCCTGTCTATCTCAGCATTAACAGGAAGATCAGACTCTTCAAGAGCAACGTTCTGAGTGTGTTGCTGTATGCATCGGAATGCTGGAAGACGACTACTGCCATTGAGCGCAGAATGAACGTGTTTCAAACTAAGTGCTTGAGAAGGATTCTTCGAATTTTTTGGCCACACACCATTTCGAATGAAGAGCTCCTGAGAAAAACTGGTCTGGAGGTGGTATCTACCGTAGTCAAAAGACGACGGTGGAGATGGTTCGGTCATGTCTGCAGGATGAATCCCAGTTCGCATACGAAGGTAGCCATTCACTGGCGTCCGCAAGGTGAACGAAAAAGGGGACGGCCCAAGGAAACTTGGCGCAGAACGTTGGAACGCGAATTACATGCACAAGGATTCACGGTGCGGACGGCAACGGGAGCAGCGGCAGACCGGAACCACTGGCGTGAAGTTGTCTTCGCCTCATGTGGCACCCGGCACGGAGAGGACTGAGTGAGTGAGTGAGTGAGTCTATCTTAACGAGCGCAGAACCCACCATGGACTGTGCACCAGTTAACCAGCTTAGGAATGGTCAGGGGAATGAAATTCATGTTTTATCTGTGTTAGTACTGACACCCTTGGTCTGACGAAGCTTCTGATTCAGAAGCGAAACGTTACCAATAAACTACTCTCACCGATTCATTACAAACTTTTTTTTCAGGAATATGTTTCCCCGATAGGTCGCGAACATTTTCCATTACATTGCTAAATCTCACGAACCACGAATTCGCAATATTGCCAGCGAGTTGATACGAACAACCGAAGTAGAAGCCAAATGGACGAATTGCCGCGTCTTTAACCTCAAATGTCAACAGAACAAAGTAATACCAAGGTATCTAGTGGTCATACGTCCAGATAATTCACGCAAATCCAGGAAGTCTGCCGTAACCGCATCCGCACAGTTTCTAAAACAAATGATCCACAGGGCCAACGAAAACCTGACACACGCGCTTTCAAAATGCCTCCAGGTTGGTGTCCTAATTGCGAGCGGAGCTATCTGATCTGGATATCTGCAAAATCTGTGAAAAATACGCCGAGGTCTTAGGCACACAGACAGAGAATATTAGAGAGAAACAGAAACGTAAGTTCGCCAATCTTTTAACATCGAAGAATGAATTTAATTCTGCTGGTTCTTCTGATAACAGTGCTAAACAATATTCTAAAGTAATTAACTTATCAGATAGGCCGCTCTCGCACACCGAACAAAGATTGTTGGAAAAAGGCTTGAACATCTCACTATGTACAAAGGTTTTAACACCTGAAGATATCATTCCATGCGCAGAATCTTCCTTAACTCAAGTACCGGCAACACAAGCAAACGCACTACGCAACTGTATAGCCAGTATTATTGAGAAAGAACAGCCAGGAAGTTGTAACCATAAGCAAGAGGAACAGCAAGCAGTTCCTAATGTGCTGAATGAAAAGGGAATAGTGATCACTAGAGCCGACAAAGACGAGGCCACAGTGATACTCGCAAAAAAGTGATTATTGCTTCGGTAATTCCAATCGAATTGGCTTAAATGTTATAAACCCAGCGTCGGTACCTCAGCTTTCTCGTCAACCGACTTTACCGAATCAAGACAAACCACGTTTGGCTGGGATCACTTATCCGACGGAAAGTATATGGAAAATGTCGTACTGAATTTGTATTTGCTTCGGGTAAAAAGTGATCAAGACAAACCTGTATATGTGGACGTAATGTGGTAGGAAATACAACGAAAACCAAATGATCGGGATGAAGCAACATCGAGTAATATTATTCTGCTGGACGTTCCAGAAAGTACAAGGGACACAACGGTTTATGTAAGAAAAGATCGCGATAGAAAACAGTGGTCATATATTACAGAGACAATCGGTTTCCAAAATTTCGGTGATCGTCGAAATTTACAGAATATCTTGTATGCTACACTTTCATGGAAATGACTGAATTCCACTCAGGTTAAATGGCAGATACTCTCCTAGTCGAACTCAAACTGTACAGAAACAGAATACCTGAAAACGTTATATTGCGCAATCCCGAAGCTGGTGCGTTGGTAAAAGTGCATCTTTACATCGCAAAATCATCAGAGACTGAAAGTAAATTGTCCACCCCAATCATGACATTATGACGAACGAATGCCAACTTAAATGTGGTGGTGTGGCTTTATACTATTACGAGCGTCATCGGTGCATGAAAAATCAAGATCCCATACTTTATTTAAAAGATAGCTTCTAGTGTAGCCTTAAACATGTGGATCGGAACGACTGCATCATTGGCATAATATTACGCCATCGGGGTCTAAACTACGACGAATAAATGCTAGGCTCCTAATTACTGGTCATGGGGTACATCGACTTTACTCATCTTTTCGCAGATCAGATCATCCTCTAACTACACTCGATCATTAAATACGTGAGCTTGCCGACAGGCTTCCCAATTTATTTCGTACGTGTCCATTTTATTTGTATTACCTTCCCCGAAACTATTGTTACCGCTCCTTTCGCCGAAATTTTTATTCGAAATTTGAACACGTATTTTTTCATTGTTGTAAGAACATACGATTGACTCTGTTTTGTACTAAACTAAACTTAACGGGCCATTCATGATCAATGTAAAATTAATTTTGCCATGAACAATAATTAATGATACTGGTAGTGTGTAGCTAGTGATTTGGTGACCATAATTATGAACTCTTCAATCTGGAATAATTCTACGGAAACTTTAATACTATTAAACACAATGAGGATATGAAAATGACTAATATCACGGTTATCTTTATTTGTTTCGCTTGTTTAATCACCTAGCGGATTTTTCCATATAATACTAAGTTAACTTCGTCTATTCCTTCAAAATTTACTTGACCTCATTTCGAAATTCAATGGAATTGTAACTGATCGAATTTTACATGTCTACATAATAATCTGAAATATCGGAGATCTAAGTAAGCTATTAAAAATGTCAAACAAATGTTCAAATCTTAAATACTCACTGGTGTTAAAAGCTTGCTTGCCGTTGTGTTCGTTAGATATCGTCGCCTATTTTGTATAGTATTGTTGATACACAAGTGTGACACATATAGAAATTCTGTGAAAGTTGGAATAAATATCAGCGCGAGTTTTCTATCAGAAACAGTAAGGCTATAATAAAAATCTCTCCTTCATAATCAACATATATTTCATCAAATATTTAATACTCTTGATTAATTCACAAATAGTATGTGTTTTATATAAACATATACGACGTAATTACATGATGTTCGCAAATATTCATCATCATCCGGATGCTAACGGTGTTTACTGTCTCGTGTGATATTTTCAACGACGAAGTGATTCACGTAATAAGAAAATTCGATGACTTTATTAGAAGCTCCAGTTTTATTACAACAGCTGCTAAAATCTCGTAGAAAATAAATGTAAATTTTTGATCAATGTCTAAATTATTTACTGTTTGACAACCAGTCTAATATTCCAATTTTTATCCTGATATTGATCAAAAGGAATTTGTGAATATTATTCATTTTCTTCTGAATGCAAATGTGAACTCACGATATTCTCCCATATTTTGTTTATCTGGAATCAAACAATGTGTTTATCATAGTATAGCTTTCATTGTATTTTGTGTCAATGTACCCATTTTAATCGATATCTATCTATTACTTTAAGGTTTCACTCACGAGATGATAATTCAAGATCGTCACGAGTGATGGACACCACATTGTATTCAGCTCTTTCAATCTCGATTTTGACACCAAAATCGTCGGAGACTCTCGGGATTGGCAAGCCAGTTCTCACATTTGAAATACGTATTATAGCAACAAAATACAAAACCCGTCCATCTCGATCGTACGTGTAACGGTGTAAAGTCAACAGAATAAGATTTTTAATATTTATCTGGAACGAAACGTGTACATGTTCTCATAATCCAAAAAGATGTAAATTTTCAATTTTTCAGTTATAATACATTTAACCAACTACTATTCAAATCGTGTTGAGTAAACACACAAGTGAAGTAATTTAAATTAAGATTGTCAGAAAACTTCTTACCCTTTGTATACGTTTTTCAAGCACATCTTTTGTTGAACCGAAATTCAAAGCTTGCTGAATTTCTTCATCTACGGCAATATTCGCGTACATCAATACTTGTGTAAAGCAAAACGATTTCATGAAATCGCAAATGATTTGTTAGCAGATAATTTCAATTGAGTTTATCACATTGTAATTATGTATCAAATATACAGCCTTGTTGCAATTTAGGAAAACATTCAGCAAAACCATATCAGTAATATCCTCCGATCAAATGTTGATTCGTTCAATTTTTGTTGTTATCCACCTCCTTCGGTCCATGTCGTTCATGGATTTACATCAAATTGGCGTGATTTTTTGTATATTCCACAGCTTTTAGAATGACTAAACCTTTATATTCAGGAGGAACACTCTTTCCCGCAGCGATAGGCAGAACTCGGTCGATCGGTGTCAGTTGCACTCCGGCAGCGGGATCCGCATTTAGCAGTTAAGAGCTATATCTGCTCCACCCAAGCTTTCAGAAGTCGCTTCCCACAAGAGCAAGTGCTTACAAACTCGTTGGGTCAATCCCAATAACTTCCATGTCTCTTTTGCAAACGAATTTGAACCGCAGGGGCGGTCTGTCTAATGGTCGGGTTCCTGATTACAACACACCATAGAGTAGAAATTAGGGAATGCGACCATTTTCCATTCTGTAGACATGGCCAAACCACAGCATGCGGCGATGTCGTAATTAGCACTTCAGAATTAGTCATTTTTCACAAAAGCGATATGTTCAATATACAACGGATGCTTCGTAGATGGAAAGCATTCAGCTTCCTTTCGTGTCTTGCGTGGGTGGTCCAGGTGTCACCACCGTACTCTAAAGCATTTAGTACACAGCGCTTTGTAACTTCATCTTTGTATTTACAATCCAATTCCGGTTACCCCAAACACGAGAGTACAATCGCTTTTAGTGACAGCTGCTCTGCCAATCCGCTTATCAATCTCCGCATCAAGAGTGTTATTTACAATGATTTAATTAAAATATGTGAAATTATGTATTGGTTTACGCTGACTGTTTCCAACAGTGACGGCAGGAGGAGATAAAATCCCTTGACAAAGGACTTTTGTCATGCTTATGTGGATTGATAGCCCAAAGTCTTTACAAGTTTCTCGCATCTCATGCGTTGAACACTCATCCAGCAAGCCTGAAAACTCAAATGTTGAAGAGGCTGTAATAATGCTGTTATACTGCACTTGATGAGCTCAGGTGGAATTCAGTCGTCACCGGGAGCCTTCCCTTTAGCTAACTGGTCGATTACCCTATTGAGCGCATCAAGTGTAAATGGATGGTAACGGGACATGTTAAACGGTCGGCATCCGATCAATATTTTCAGGTGAATGAAGTCAAACACTAATGTTCATAGGGTACACAAAGGAGAAATGCTCTACCCTTCGTTCCATCTGATAAGTTTTGTCGACAATAGGGTTAACAGATACAGATTTAATGTAAGCCGCCTTGAGTATGTTTTAACCAATGGTTCACTTGATCCAATCATACGTACCGTGAAAATTTCTATTATCCACAGATTTTGGATACTGAGGCTAAGATCATTGCAGTAGTCATTTGTACTTCGTCATCTCAGAAGATTGTGCTTCGAACTACTCGCTCGGACAAGTTTTCTTCGGACCATGAGTCGAAAATGCCACTCAGCATATGAAGCATTTCAGCGATTTCCAGTTTACTGAAAAAAGCCGAGTGAGGTTGACTTATTGAACTCGTCTATGAAGGCTTCTGAAAATTGCGCAGCTAGATTACGTCTGCTCATAAGTGTGACGTATATGCTTGTTTTAGCGGACAATAAGGTGCGGTCAAACCTCGACGGGGGAAAAATCAGGCTGATCTAAATGCTTAGAGCACAGATGTTTCTGAGAGAATTTAGCTGTGGTATTGTTTGAAAGAAAGTGGCACAATAACTGAACTTAGTTCACAGTTCTAGAAAGCGTTGTTCATTTTGATTGGTTTTAGCTACTCCGAATCTTCCCAAACAAGACTCGTAATCTGCACCAATTATGGCATTGAAATCAAGTAATACCACTACACAATTATTTATGGCACGTTTTTGATGACTTTTGCGAGGTTTTGATATATAAGGTCTTTTTCAGCCTGCATCGCATAGAGCTTCGGTGCATAAACTTTGACGAACTTAATTGTACCAGTAATGCACTTAATATTTTCGAGTACAAATCCGTTCTCTCCCGCTGCTGCTTGGTTCTGCTGCTTTTGTTACGATATTTCCTACGAAAAACCCAAATACATACAGTCTAGGCTTATCAGAACACACTCCATTCAAAAAATGTGCAATATCATTTTGTTGGCATACCAGTATATATTAAGCGCTGCAGCCACATTAACTTTAGGCCTTTTTAGCTCATTGTTAATTACATTATTTTTTCTTACGCATCTGATATTCAAGACGAATTCATAAACTCCCCAGAGCATGAACCGTATTTACCAGGTTCTTCGTTTCAGATATGATATTTGCTGTGAAATAATGTGTTAGGCTGGTGCGGAAGAATACATTCTGCTTATCGGTTGATTCCTAATCCCCATGCACTCAATGAGAATGGTAGACCATAGAGAGACTTCACCTTAATGAACATTAATGGCTATTAGCTGTACTTGTTTGTCAGAGGCTGTATGAGAAACGCTCTATTTGAACATTTTGAACTTTGGAGCGACTCCCCAAAACCGCTCCGGCCGTGCAACCAATGCATCGCCATATGGATTTTGCCAAATGCTTGTTATCTATCGGAAATTTTGATAATTTTCACGTCTACAAATGCTAAAGTTACAGAAAGATACAAAGACAACCGGAATGTTAAGTGTAAATTTATTCCAATTTTAATGTGACTGGCAATCATAAAACTTCTACCGTTTCAATTATATTCATTATTAGTTCGTTCAGTTTGAAAGAGCAGGCTAAACGATCAAGTCTATGGAATTTAATTTTCTGCCTACGTAGTCAAAAGCCTCCCTCAAATCTTCGAAAACTACTTTCAAAGCCATAGCCTTTTTAACATTTATTCTCGGATTAGCTTCAGGTAGAATGTCAAGACTGCGGTCGATTTTCCACTGCTAAATCCGCATCGAGATTCGCAGTAAACACGATAAGCATCAGCAAATAATTTACCCACAATATTTTACATATAATATTAATTATTATCATTATTAAAGCTCACCTTCAATTCCTTTTATAATTAAAATTATGAATAAAGTATTAAAGTCGCATGGGTTACAAAATTTCCACATTATGATATATGTTATTCCCGATGATGTCGAATAGCATATTTTAAGCGCACGATTATATAAATCTCATAAACTATATCATGGTTATCTATCAGACATTTGCCAGGTTTGGATCTGAATGTAAATACGATCTGGTGTTCCATCCTTAATGGGTAGTTAATGAAATTCATTACGAAAGATGAAATAACTCAAATTGGGTGCTGAAGTAACGTTTGTAGTGTGGTATTTCCAACATGCAACAGAAACTGGTATGTTGAAAGCGAAAGGATGTTAGAACAAAATATCCATGAACAGACATCAATATTGAGAACCTTATATGGAAGAATAAGACATCCACGAATTTTCGTTTGTGAAAGAGTCCTCAGGCACTGTCGTCTCAGGCGATACAAAATTAGCATATATTGAAAACCGTCAAATTGCTAAATGTGCATTATGTTTTATATTTGGTCACCTAGATTTAAGATTAAGAAGCCAAATACATTTTGCAGCGAAAATTTAAAACGTGTACTATCGATTGCTCAACGAAAATGTTCTTATATTTCATAAACTTATGGTAGAAATATCGTAGAATTATCAGATTCTTTATTTTAGAAAAATCTATCACTCCATGTTTGCGGGAACGTGAATGAAAATGTTGGTCGTAGCAACAATGTATACTCGCGTTACTTGTTTGCCATTCCTCCACTGTTTCAAGCACAAGTGGATCTCGATCGCACTGTCAGTGCCCGACGAGTGCAATCAGAACGAAACCTGTCGGGGGGTATTTACGATGAAATTGCATGCAAATGAGCAGCCGTCATCCCACTTTTAATGCGTGGTGCTATATCAGTAAGCAAGCATCAATCCATTTCGATGGATAGTGCAGTCACCCTCTATAATTCATGTTGGATGCAATATATTTGCAAACTTAACGCGTCAATTTTACATTATCCAAATTCTGCTTCCGCTTTTACAAAATTAATGGAATACATCAATCTATAAACTGGAATTCGTCGTTTGCAGCATAATGCTTACTTCCGTAGTAGCCATCTGAAATCAGGGAATGTATTATAAATTCCCATTTAGAAACGGAGTTTCGTTTTGCCTGGCAATGCTTACCGAAAAATGAATTATCATATAAATATGCTATAAAAAGGGAAAGATAAAAGATTAAATAACTAAGCAAAGAAAGCACGTCTAAATGAAGTGCTTACAGTAGAAAAGTCAATTTTAAATTTTTCAGTATTTGATTGATATAGTAATTCCGTTATTCAAAGGTTGAATGTCTGAATTTGATAAAAGCTGGCTTATAGCGTTGTTGATGGAATGATTTATTGAAAAATCTTTGAAATCGAGGCAATGTCAATTAGGTTACAGTCGTTCACGATATTCAATATTTATGCGGGTAAACGCAAATAGCGTTACAATACAACGTGATATACGTATATGAGTTTAAGACATCGTGCTTTCATGTTTGTGCTTTGTGGTTCTAAGATAAAGCAAAGGTAATTCTAATTTTGCCATGAAGTAGGGATATTCTGACGGGAAATATATGTTGGGATAAATTTGTATTTTAATGATATTTGTGTGTGAAATGAAAGCAGAAATGTTGTTCAGTACACTGTGGCTAAAATTAAAACCTTTGTTTGAAGATCATTTGATTTTGCCAGGAAACAATTGTGTGCGGTAATCCGGAATGTGTTCGTTTTGGGGTCAGATTATGAATGCGATTCGGAATGTTGAAACCAATTTTAAACAGGTGCATGAGTAGGTGAGACGCCGTAGGGATTACACGGTATGTCATGATTAGGACAGCTCTAAAGCGCCTGCGCTAAAGAGTGCACAAATCAAGTCTAGTCAGCCGCTGCTCAAAGGTTAGATTATACAAACCAGTAACCATTTTTTAATTTCACCAAGCAATGTGCATCAAAGTTACCTCGAAGGAAATTGGAAAGATCCTAACGATAATAAGCCTTTCTAAACCAGGAAAAAGGTTTAGACAGAATATTTGATGATAAATCTCCTTTTGAATATGCTGTAAATATGCTGTTATATGATAAATCTCTACAATTTTTTTGAATCTTTAGTATAGTCCTAGTAGATTACACTAATTTCAACTACATGTGAAATACTGGATTTTACAAAATAGCGAAATATGTAGTATTCCGTTGCTTGGAATAATCGCTTTTATTCAATTATTGAAAATGAAAGTCATCTTGTGGATGTAATCTGAGATTGAACTTACTTATATTGATCTTGCCATAGGCAAGTTTGAACATGACATCTAAAAACATTATTCCAGATAAACGAATATGTTAATAACGCTGGTTACTTATACTATTGTTT
Organism: Atriophallophorus winterbourni; assembly: GCA_013407085.1. Taxonomy (NCBI): domain Eukaryota; kingdom Metazoa; phylum Platyhelminthes; class Trematoda; order Plagiorchiida; family Microphallidae; genus Atriophallophorus; species Atriophallophorus winterbourni. Next base: position 19,160 of record JACCGJ010023134.1, read on the forward strand.
AAAAATCATATTCAAGAAAACAAAAGATCGGGTAACAGGTTGACTTGTACAAATATTTTCGGTTGCATGCATTTCCATCACACACACCGCACGACCGGTTTCGTGCTGTTTGCACACATTAGTTAGATGCAGTAGGATCAGGATCTGCATGCTCATGAAACAGATTGATATGTAAGTTTTAACATTCGTATTTATGCTTTGCATTTTATTTCTGCGAAAGAAATAGACATTAATAAATAATATTAAACTAAATTAGAAAATTTTCAAGATCATTTTATTCATTCATTATTTATTCACATATATACTTGCCGAAAAATGTTACGACGACTATCGCGAAATTCATGTTTTTGTTGTGAACATCTTTTATATGTTTTCTAACTGGCTTATATATGTGAATGTATGTCGAGTAGCCAATACAAATGCAGCAAACACGTTAAACGTGTGCTATTAACATTATGGCAAATGTTTAACATGCAAAATATAAACATAATCGATTTCGACTTTCGCTATACACGAGTGGACATGGCGCATCGTCTTATATGAACTGTCACCTTTTAAGCCTGTTGTGTTAAGTTGAAATAACTCGGTATGAAAAATTAGGTTAATTGATTTCAAGAATATGGACGCTATTTATATATCATATAGACTCTATGCAGCATACATTTATCCGAAAAATAACAGGAGGCTGTTTCTGAACCTAAATTTACTGCCTCCACCTGATGACAGCAAACAGTCAGAAACCGGTAGTGGTGTGGGGGATGTGAGCAACACATTACTTAGGAGGTTGTTTCATTATTTAGGATTCAAGCATTTACGAATAAAAATCTTATAGCTGTACAAAACCATAGGATCTTCGTATTAGTTAAAACATATATATAATGTGAGTTGTTGGGAAGATCTGCATTAGTTATAATTGTCATTTACTGTCTCGGTATGCTATTCGATTATTCGCTAACAGAAATATCATGTAAGGTGGCATTACTTAAGTCAGGTGTTGCTCACATCCCTAGCACTTAGTTCATGTAAACTGTTTGCAGTGTGGAATAATTAAGCATAAATATATCAAGTTTGTTGATTATACAATGTCTGACATTTACGAGCTAATTAAGAAACAAAATCGCAGCGTAAATAAAAAGCGACGGCAGTCCGGTGAGAAATGTCATAACTCAGAACTTAGAAATCAGAAAGTTTTATGTTAGAAAAAGTTTCAAGCTTAACAATAGCCATAGGATGATGAGGTATATGGAGTAAAAATATAAGATCTATAAAAAAATCAATAGCGACAATCACATATCGCATGGTTTGTCATATACTCATCGAGTTATAAAGCTAAAACCGCCATAAATTCCGAGTGTGGGTGATTCTTCAGGCAAAAAACTTTCAAAGTGAAAACAAATCCCCTTACCGAATATTCAAAGAGAGAAATGCGGAATGAGTTAAAGGCTTTTAAATTTTTTCGTGTTCCAGTAAGGCCTTTTGGATTTAGCATGTGTAGGGATGGTTTGTTTCAGGTATGCAGGACTTTTGAATGCTAACAGGAAGTCAATATCCTGTGAACTGTTTAGTGAATTGAACTGGAGCAAACGGTTTTTGGAGCCATGTATCCGAAATAAAGATGCGCCATTGACACCTCAAAAGGGAGTTTACTAAGCACACCGCCTCCTTTATAGTCAAACATGGCACAGGGGACGGTGTGGACGTACAAATTTGTGCTCTCATACTTTTGTATCTTATTGTTCGCTCTATTGACGGATATAGACGGTTCTTATATCATAAAACTCGTCTCAACTTCGTCATTCGGAATATACTATTTTCAAGTCGGAAAAACGTGAATTCTTGAAAATCAAACTTCCAGTTTCTACCCATCATTGTATACGCGTGCAACATTGCTTCCAATCCAGAATAACGCAACAACTCGGATACCATCAGGAAGATCTTGCTATTTGGTATTTACTGACAGTTATTTCAACACTGTCGGATCAAATCTCACAGAACAGCCTGTGCGTCAAAGTGTACGCCATTTTACTGTCCGTTGGATTGCACTGCATCGCATCCACTCGTTCTTGCACTCCACCGAGAGACACCGATCGATAATCGACCGCTTCGCCCAGTGTATCGACTCGATCTCGCGAAATTGTAACAACGACCGACAACGTGACCTTAAACGGACCTGACGACGAGGCTTGTAAAAAGTGCAAACTTTGTCAAAAGTTGGTAAGTCCCAGATCGCGTCAAGTTAAATGTTACTTGTGTTCAATTGCTATTCATGCGAACTGTGAAAAGTATTTATCACCCGAATCTGTGACTCTAATTAATAATGAAAAATTACCAGGCATTTGCTATATATGTAATCTATGCAGATTGAAAGTAAATAGTGATTTATCAAGAGCCGAAAACTCTGATTCAATTATGGAAAGACGCATGTTCGCTGTAGAGGCGAACCTTAAACGGCTTGAAAACACGTTAGAGTCTTTCCAAACATTTGCGTGTCAGAAAGCACTGAAACCAGTTCTAAACGCAGTCCCTAACCACATTAACCGCAAGTCTTACAGGGAAGCACTAGCTACTACAGATACGCTGATTTCTCCAGAAATCGAACAAATTCCCTTCCAACAGCTCGTTACGACCGATGAGTCTGCGAATCAGACCTGTAGTCAAGTGAATGATAGTGCTGAATTATCGAAGGATGTGCATAAGCTTAGACCGAAGAGTTTGAACACTAACCCCCCCCAAAGACAAACATTGATGATCTAACGGTAATTTGTAGTAATCTCGTTGAATCAACTTCGCCATCGCTAAAGCAACGCGAAGCAGATGACAGGAATCAATGAAATGACCTTTGCAGAAGCTTAGACATCACTGCCTCACCTGCGTCGCTGACGCGATTGTTTAGACCCCCGAACTCACCTCGTGCGAACACACCCAGGTTACTGCGTGTAGTGCTCATGTCCGTCCAAGATGTAGAAAATATGTTGCTCGCCTCATCCCTCTTAGTTGTAAACAAAACGACTGTGCGAATATTTCCGGACGTTCCTTGGGAAGAACGGCAAATTCGTCGTAATAATCCGGAACTAGCAAAAGAGGCTCCAAACCACAGAGCTGTTATAGTTCATGGTGTACCCATTTCGAACGAATTAGAATCCAGCAAACGTCTGCAACACAATTGCAGTGAATGGAGATTTTTACAAGAGATCCTAGGTTTAAAGGGTATAATAACTACTCATGTTATGCGCCTTATACCGAAAAAAGAAACGCATTAGCCTCCTCCTCTCAAAATATCATTCCGCACAGATGAGATGAAGGATAGAATGCTCGAGGCGTGGTATCAATGTCGAAAATTTGCACCTCCTGAAATTCGTATTCGGTCTGTATACGACATAAAACACACGAACACTATTGTTCCTGAAATGACTTCGCTACCAAGGCAATCAAATGCACCTGAGACAAAAAACGTGGAGCAACCGACCAATTCTGGGTCGGCGAATCCACTACTATGAGCTCTTCATCGTCAACGAAAATCAAATCTCCATCATGCTGTTGCACCAATGCTCAGAGCCTTCTGGGTAAGTTTACTGAACTGTATTCACGTGCGACCGTGGCGTCTTGGGATTTGATTGCAGTGACAGAAACCTGGTTGTGTAATTCTATACACGACTCTGAACTTAAAATCCCTCATATGATGATTTACAGAAAAGATCGAGCAACAAAATGTAGCGGTGTCCTCCTCTACTTACATGAAAGCATCAACTGCACTATACTTCTATCCCCCGAGTTAGATGTCCCCGATACATTGTTTTGCTTTTTTGACTTACATGATAAACGTAAGTGCCTCTAAGCATTGATTTATCAACCCCCTTCTCCATCATCTGCCGCTGACACTGTTCTTGCTAATGCAATACGTTTTGCATTGAAGCTCACATATTCACATTCGCTCCTCCTCGGTGATTTTAATGTACCGACCCTTGCAGCACACATTACTGGTGACGATTCATTCAAAAGCTTTCTTCAAGAAATAATGACTTGCACCCCTCTTTACAACCATGTGCAACAACCAACTCGATTTCGATCTGAACAAACCCCATCTAGCCTGGACCTCATACTTACAAACGAAGAACTCATGATAGAATCTGTTTTCTATACCGCTCCACTCGGATTGAGTGATCATGTTGTCATGACATTTGATTATATTTATCAATACGAACCAGCAGGAAATACTCAATGAACGTATGCAATTGTGAATTATGACTTGCTTCGAGCTCTTGCTACTGCAAATCGATGGCATTTTCTTGAACTCAAATTAGCTAAGGAAATCTGGGAAACGTTTTACAGCCAACTTCGTATTATCATTGACTTATCATCGAATGTGAAAATAATATCCAGCAAACAGCGTCCGAAAAAGCCTCTCAGAAGCAGTACTCGAAAATGGATGTGTAAACGTGACAATGCCTGGTCCAAATACTTGGACGATCCTTCTGGGATAACTTGGTGCTACTACACGTTATTGCGAAATAAGTGTGTCTGCCTCATTCGAGAAGACAGAAAAGATTACCAAATCAGTCTTGTCGAAAAATTCATTATAAATCCCAAAGCATTGTATAAACACGTCAACGACCTCCGGAATGTTAAAATGGGAATACCGCCACTGGTCTCTGTTACTGGAATAGTGACGTCATTTAAAGATTGCGCTAACGTTTTCCGACAACAATTTGCATCAGTTATCTCACAAGTGTCGACCCATAGACAGCCCTTAAACTCTGACAGCTGCAGCCTGCCAATTCTTCAGGGGGTGGAGTTTCCCTCCAACGTTGTTCAAACAAAATTAATGACGATGAAGAGAACAGGCTCACCCGGTATAGACAATGTACACGCGAACATTTTGCACAATCTATCTCCCGAGTTGACAATACCGATATCTGACGCATTCACGATGATGTTCGAGCAGAGCTTTGTACCAGGTACTTGGAAAACTGCCCTGATTAGTCCCATCTACAAGGGTGGTAAAAGAAATGATCCTTTAAACTATCGCCCGATAGCGTTATTACCAGTGCTATCCAAAGTAATGGAGTCCATAATAGCTGATGCCTCACGAAATCACTTTGAGATTAATAATTGAATCTCCGAGGCACAGCATGGATTCAGGAAAAAACGATCCTGTCTGACAAACTTGCTATTAGCAAAAGAATCTTGGTCTGAGCTACTGGATGCCGGCCACTCCGTGGACGTAATTTATATCGATTTCTCAAAAGCCTTCGATCGTGTGAATCACGAAATACTTTCCTCGAAACTACTCACCTATGGAGTACAGGGTAAACTCCATGCATGGATTAAAGAATGGTTGATATCTCGTGAGATGTACGTGAGAGTCAAAAACGAACTATCCGAGTCGATTAAAGTTGCCCGTGGTGTCACACAAGGATCAGTCCTCGGACCGCTTTTGTTTTTATATATATAAACGACTTGCCTACTGTATTACAGTCGTCCGTGCTTATTTTCGCTGATGACGCAAAGTTTTGGCGTGAGATAGACTCCACAGACGACACACAGAACCTGCAACGGGATCTCGATATGATTCACACTTGGTCCATAGACAACGAAATGCCCCTGAATGCTTCGAAATGCAGCCTATTGTCTTTCAACAGCAAGTCGAGCAAAGAATATTATCTTGGTCGCACTGTTATTAAACCCGCCTCCTCCGAAAAAGATTTAGGTGTGATTATCCAATCAGACTTAGGAAACTCAATGCAATGTCGACTGGCTGCCTGCAAAGCTGAAGACAACTTGGGTCTCCTTAGAAGAGTCCTAGGTTCGTTTGACCCCAATATTGTCTGCAAATTGATTTCAACTTACATCCGTCCTCATGTTGAATATGCTATACCGGCATGGGATCCTTGGTTGAAAAAAGATATTCTGCTATTAGAAACTCCACAGCGCAGAGCGACAAAACTCGTCCTGGGACTATCAAATTATCCATACGAAACGCGACTTAAATTATTGAATTTGCATTCGGCTGAATACAGACGGAAACGAGGAGCACTTATATTCATTTGGACAGTGCTTAATCAAACAAATCATCCTTGCGGTCATTTGTTTCATCTTTCCCATAACACACATCTGCGAGGTCACCAATTAAAACTTAACCAACAGCATAGCAGGTTGAACTGCCGCAAATATGCATTTTCCGTTCGCAATGTGCAACTGTGGAACAGTTTACCTACTCATGTGGTACAATTTGGAACTGTTGAAGTTTTCAAAAAATCACTAGATATCCACATGGAAAAGTATGTTTTTTATGTTTGACAATAATCTAACAATATTTTGATATTTTTTACCATCCGACCCGATGTACATTTTTGTGGGTCTTGTAAAGCATAGCTTTTTACCTGCATATAATCTATGAATAAATCTATGATTAAATCTACGAATGAACCCTTACCACGTAGTGTTGGTTTGACCGAACTTGACTGATTACATTCATCGCCTCGAAGATGTTGTGGCTCGAATGTTATCCTTCGTGAACCCGAATTATTACCGGTTCACTATTGTTGTCGTCTGGCTTTTCGACGCTCCCTAATTATGCGTTGTATCGGAGGTTAGGGTTCTGTATATAATGCAAGAGCTCGTCTATAGCACTCACTGCTAATACTCTTCACACAATATGACCTGATCGTGATTCGGTAATTATCAATTACCCTAAAATACGCGTCCCTCTCGCATTGTTGGTTTGTGAACGAGGAGGTCAAGACCAAATAGATAACGAATAATTATAGAAACGGTGCACTGCAGTCATGATAACCGTTTCATATATTCGATAAGATTTGGCGTGAACATTCGCATATAGTTAACAATCAAGTATGCCCAGAAATTCCCTACCGATTTATGCCAACCAGATTTTCACACGATCGATAAAGTGCAAATATTCTGATCACATTTTTTGCGACAATATTGGGACAGAACTGTAATATTTCGTCGGGTGGTGGAAGGAAGTTATTGCGCCACCTCCAAACATAGCATTCCAGTGTCACATACATCACAATTGAAGTTGGTGATCTTGTCTGGAATTCTGATCGGTGAATATATGAGGAGAAGGTATTTGAAAATCTTTGAGAGCGATCCGGGCTCCATAATCATGAACAGAAAGTTTGCAATGAATTGGATATAGCAAGTTTTTTGCTAACGTTTTGCTTCTGAACACAGAAGATTCATCTGACCAAGGGTGTCGGTTCGAACAGTGTTCAGGTTCAAATGGCATTTGCTTGACCAATCCTGGGTTCTGTAAGCTAGACAGGGGAGATCAAGACAATTGATCGCACCCCTAAATGCTGTGTTAATCATAAAATTGTTTATTTAGAGTAGGGGTGCGAACAGCATCCGCTGACACCCTGCTTACGTAATCCTTGTGCACATTAGGTGTTATGCACGTTAATCCTTATCGGATGCAAAACCGAACGCCAGATTGTTGAGATATCTACCCCATCCACCTTGTTCACCGCATTCGCCCCAGCATTTGTTGCCTCAACTGCATCGTCGTGAAGTCTTTCCCTATAAGATTTCACACCCCGTCTTATCACTCCCACGTTATCAAGATGTAGCACGTGTTCAGCTTGGGAAGAATCCAGAATCAATTATTGATATTCACTGGGATTACATGGTTGCTTTCCTACTCGTTTCCTATGTTCGTTTATCCTTGTGAAAAGTTCACTAGATGTTTGCCCAATGTAAACAAGCGCGCAACCCTTGCATTTGATTTTGTGGATACAATCTGTCGATTGTTTGTACGATTCAAGATGGTTCTTTTTGCTGATGCCATAAAAATAGGGAAGCAAATCCGATCGATTGAAGATTGTTTTATGCTGCAAGAGGATTTGGATGCTCTTTGTCACTTGTCTCAACTAAATAAGGTGCGATTCAACATACGTAAATGTAAAATGTTACAAGGTCGCCGGCAACACGAACATGAAAACCTGACTTGGGCCAGCGCTGAGAAGGATATCGGTGTCTTGATTACTAATAAACTGAATTTGAATGGTCATTGCCAGCAAGTATTCAACAGGGCTAACGCTATCTTAGGAATGCTGAGGAGAATATTTGGCGGCTCTCTCCTAATACGCTCCCCGCATTTTAAATACTTACATTCATCTGATGATAGAATACAGGATCACAGCTTGGGCACTGTGGTTGCGTCAAAACATTGAATTGCTGGGTAAAATTTACCAACCGTCGACGAAGCTAGTTGATGGGTTGCAGCATATCCCATACCAAGAACAAGTTACCAATTTTACGCAAAGAAGAGTGAGGAGCGATATGATCCTAACATTTGACAAAATTTAGTTTCCCTAAGAATACACGGAGTCATTCGAGTTATCTCGTTATACCGCAATTAAGACTCGATTGTAGACCTCATTTCTTCTTGGCGCGTATTTGCTTTCTGTGGAATTCACTATCACATGATATTGTGAACGCTCAAAAGGCTCGTGATTTCAAATCAAAACTCCACTATCAGCCCTGTATACTGACCCCATATGAACCCACACAAACCAAACACCTCGATAGAATTTTGGTTGCATCCTGTGTGTTTTGTATAGCTGTCATCCAATGGTACATGAAAAGCGATTACTTTTTTCATCATAAAATCTTGATTCATGATTTTGATTCTAGCTGGCCACCCGAAGTCACCACATCAAGACATTCATGTTTGCTCGTGATAACGTTGATTAGCGGAAAGCAAATAGAATTTTTCTAAATTCGCACAAAGTAACTCGCCACACTCTATATATGCCCAGTGATCTCGGTGGAAATGAAAATGAATAACTAATGGTCGAAACAAGGCCGCATCACTTGGCACTATTCAGCTCAAAATTTCATAAAATGATGGAACCACACCGGATCAAGAAAGTAATGATCGTGAATTGTTTTCATATATTGTCAATGAAAGTGCGTTTCCGCAATTATGTGGTCTTTGACACACAGAAAATGCCTTGCTCGTTGAACTGTTGAGGAAAAGACCTACGTCCGCTCAAGGTAACTTTTTTGACAAGTAGCATGACTGATTGTTTGCGTTCCAAGTTGATACTACATTAACGAACAATACATAAAAACGTCGGATTATTCACTCCAAAGCAGATGCTAAGGTAAAAATGCAGGTTTCCATAGCAAAATCATCCGGGGCTGACACAAATTTGCCAAGGAGAATACCACAACATAATTTAAAAAAAACGATGAAGATCTGACGCCATCGGAGTCAGGCTACTAATTAGCACATTGTTATTTGCCAGACTACCGCAAGAGCTGTTGGCTAAAACCCGGCAGAGTTGGAGGACGCTTCTCGTATGGCTTGTATCATCGTATGTTATCAAAGCCACAAAGCCGATTTTTCCCCCCCAGGCAAAGTGCCTCCACCAGTCCGAGACTGCCACGTGGGCGAAGGTACTGTCAGGTTGCCCAGGTCTAGACAGATATGCGTAAGGCAGCATGCGAATAAAAAGTGTACATTCACGATTCATTGATACCGCATGGTTGCGTGGTTTGGTCTGTAAAGCTCATGGTTTACATCAACGAATTATCTTGAATGCAGTCATGCAAGTAGATTGTGGTAGCAGACGTCATTGAGATTCGAATGCGGAAAAAAATTATTACGGATGTTTGGAGGTGGGAAGCGATTCCGATGAGGTACAGACCGGACATTCCAATTTTTATACTGCAACCGTGTTAGCATTTTTCGATTGCTTTCACATTATTACTTTGGGTAGATAATTTAAGCACAACAAAGTTGGTAAACTTTTGTAGATTTTGTCTATGTGGTAGACAAATGTACAGTTTGGTTTGTGAGATCGGGTATCAACGTGCTTCTGGCTTCTAAGCATGGTACGTCGGATTTTCAGAAACTCTTCTTATGAGAATTCGGTTACGATTATCAAAACAAAGATACTTTCATACTAGTCAGTGTTGTTCAGAAGCTATCCCACGAATACAAACGTTTAAGATTACCTACTGCTAACTTTCTTTGAAGTGTGTACACTGAAAGTTTTGTTACGGCTCCCTGCGTCGTGATTTTGATAGTTTTTGCTAATCTATTTTTTTCACCTGTGTATTAACTCGTGGTCAATAGCTAAGTCCATTATATATGAAATTACACGCAATAAATTATGAATGATTTCCAAAGTAAGGTGTTGCTCACATTCTCCACAACACATTACTTTGGTCATCCATAAGCGTCTCGAGTGCTTTGACCAAGAATCACTTTGTGATTCTGTGTCTGAACATCGTGGTTCGTTGTACGAACCCTATTAGCAGTGGCTTCAATGTTTAACCGTGTTTATAAATGATTACTTTTTCGTTAACACCACATTCCAAACCACGCTACCTGGTGTCCACCAAAGCGCTAATATATTATTATAAGATACTCCTCTCTCCTCTACCTCTCCTCTTGCTCTCGCCAGTCTCGCGCGGTGCTTATACAAAAAAAAAAAAAAACCGTCGCAAGTTCCATTGCTGAATTGTCGGCGCCACTTTTTTCTTTCGGCTGTGGTCGTGCGATATTTCTTTGGAATTCCTACCACAACAAGTGGTGGACTCTCCTTGCCTGGTGATTTTTAAAGGCAAAATTGCACTGGCAGCTTGCAAACAAGCATCATTCGTGAGTGCCTTACATTTGATATTCTCCCTATTGTATTTTTCCTGTTTTTTATCATATACGCGTAATCCATGGTTTTATAAAGTCTTAACTTTTTTTAACGATAAATCCTTGAATCGCTTGCTCTCAGTACAACATTACTCATTCCTAAATTGGCGCAAATCAAACCTATGCCAACCCTCATGCGATACGCAATTGTGATGAAGTATTAGCGCTATGGCAGTCAATCTGTTTTTTTAAAAAGCCCTTCAAACGTTTGTATCGTGTACTAGTCAACCTTTGTTCACTTGATTACATTGACATTGTCGCGAGAACTGAACACAATATAATTGTTTCATGAATCTTTTTTGATATTATAATAAGCAAGCCAAAACGAATTTATCTGCCGGCAAGAATTACGTGGCCATTTAATTAGGGACTACAATTCGGTGGGAAAATTTTTCGCACGCCTATGTCATATGTTTATCAAAATAAGCGCCAGACAATGACCAACATTCTGATTGGAAACTTTTGTTAATTGCCAAATAGAAAGTAGCAATCCAATGTACAAATTTTCATTGTCTTGAAGTAATCGTCTATTGTTAATTTCGAAATGGACACTAACGCGAATCCCGGGGAAACATACCTGATCCAAATT
>JACCGJ010023135.1:0-19469 GCA_013407085.1 Atriophallophorus winterbourni
AACAGGTTGGTCGTACCAGGCTTCTACAAGCGCTCCTTGTTTACCTTCCCTCCACGTTTCAAGCACCTGCGGATCCCGATCCTCAGTCCCCTAACCTGATGAGTGCAAACACCACGAAACCGGTCCGTGGGTGTTTTTTTGGTGTGAAGGAGATGCAAGCAAATGTGTGTTATATTTATGGTTATGGGTTTTACCAATTAACATGTGTGGACACATGCTTAAACAATGTTGGTCGTACCACCTTAACAAACAGTGGCAACAAGCGCTCCTTGTTTACCATTTCTCCACTGTTTCAAGCGCATGCGGATCCTGATCCTACTGTATCTACCTGATGAGTGCAAACAGCACGAAACCGGTCGTGGGGTGCGTGTGATTAAATTGCATGCAAATGAGCATTTTAGTTCATGGTTATGGGTTTTACCCCACCTACATGTGTAGAGGCATATGTGATTGAACAGCGTGGTTGTACCAATTCCTTAAAAGTGGCATATAAGCGCCAACTTTTATTCATGTTTGCATTGATGATATGTCAATCCACCTGCATATTTTCCCCATTTGAAGGCCGCGTTCGTGGTCGTATTGGACCAAGGTCAGACAAACATGGATCCGGACAGTCCCTGTACGTTGTCCTATCTGGGAAGCCAATTTTTGACCGGGAACTGTCACAACCGCTGGTTCGACAAGTCGTTCAATGTCATCGTGATGCCTGATGCGACGGTGAGTTTCGTGCGTGATTCTAGATGAAAACTAAAGCGAGTAAACGAAGTTATACTCGAATGCCACTGTTGCATAGGGTTCATACAACGAACCACGATGTTCAAACACAGAATTACAAAGTGATTCGTGGTCAAGCACTCGAGGCGCTTATGGATGACCAACGTTATGTGTTGCTCACATCCCCCGAACTAACAGTCCACTACCGGTTTCTGGCTGTTTGCCGTCATCAGGTGGAGACAGTAAGATTAGGTTCAGTGAGCCTTGAATCAGTGGATAAGTGGTAAACCAAGTTATACTTGAATGCCAATGTTGCATATGGTTCGTACAACGAACCACGATGTTCAAACACAGAATCACATAGTGATTCGTGGTCAAGCACTCGAAGCGCTTATGGATGACCAAAGTGTTGTGTTGCTCACATCCCCCGAAAGCGAGTAGAATTTTTCGTAAGTAGTATGTAGTAGTAGTTGAGTAAATGAGGAGCGTCAGAGCTTGCATTCTCCAACATAATGAGAGTAAATATCCCAAACCCTAACTTACTTACTTCCGTCTTTGGTCCCGTCTGTTATCATCCCTGGTGGAGTTCAAACGCCGGTAATGGAGTGTATTCGTAGCAATAAAACAAAAAAATGCTTCATGCACCTAGGTAATTTTTCAGTGATTGTATGGAAAATACGATTAAGGAAAATCTTTTTAGGCCAGAAGGCAATAGTCATTTTCGTCATCATATCCGAAACAACTTTTCATTGATCAACCAAATATCTGGAGAGGTAAAATACAAATAAATTCCACAAATTTGAGATTTTCCTAAAAGTAAAATCATTGGCTTCGCGTGGAGATTGTTCATTGTGGGACGAAATGACTGTGATCAAACTGACGCATTTACGGAAGTATTCATCAACGGTCAAGTCTAGAATCGAAGCTTATGGTTGTTGGTTGTTGGCCTCCTTCGGTCGATGTCGACCATGGATTAGTTCCCAATTCCAAAAATGCTCCAATGGCACGCGTCTCATATAGCCTCTGACAACCAAGTCCAGCTCCTGGCCTGCACGCTTGGTCCTGTGTGACCTGGCGGAACTGCTTCTACTGGCAGGAAAAAGGGCGATGGCGCCTGACTGGCGCCTCAAAACCAGCATGATTCGGGCAGCTGGAGCTTCTAAGTCTATGAATGGGGTCTACCTTAGGGGAGGAAAACCCTTATCCCAAACCTCCACTGCCATGTGGCTACATCCAATCGAAGCCTATACGACGCAGCTAATTCGTTTGAAATCTGCAAAGCTTTTGATTGTTATCAGGAAGTGATTTCGAGAAGACTGGCAATTATATTGAGTTGACAAACAAATTAACGATATCAAGGTAATGAAGGCGGAAGACTTAGGATGAGAGCCGACGAATGTGCAACTTCTAATTAGTACAATTTAGGTGGGAGCGAGTTAGGACGAACTTGCTCTTGACCACTTACATTAAAGACATTGTGTGAAGCGTCATCTGCAAGCTGGGCAGGAGCAGATACAGCTCTTGGCTGCTGAACGTATATCACGCCACCGGCGTGCAACTGACGTCATACAACCGAGTTCTGACCATCGTTGCACGCGCTGCGGGGGAGATAGATCCTCCCGAATCGGACTGTTTAGTCATTCAAAAAGCTGTGGAACATGACAATTATGATGTACATCCATGGTTGACATCGACCGAAAGAGGCCAACAACAACTATTGCAGAAGACGTGAAGTCCCTTTATCTGTTACCTTGACTGACACCTCTCACACACTCAATCCAACCTCATTCAAGAATCCAATCATTTCCCATCCAGCCGTATATTACCTCAGGAACGAAGTGTCCATCTTTATCTACACTAGAGGCTGAATAAAATCAATAAGTTCAATCGTTTCTCACACACATGTGAAGGTACAAGACACGCGTCTATCATTTTAGACAAATCTTTTAGCCACAACAAAGTGTTTAGCATGCTCGTGTCGGTAGAGCCTCTGACTTCCCCAAGTCGGGCCCGTGTGACCAACAGTTGCAACGATTTTGAATAAAATTGCCTCATCGGTCCAGCGAACTCTTTTGTAAACAACTGGGAAAGCCTTCTCAGGTTTTACGCAGTGGTCCGTGCCAATGCGATGAGCTAGAATCATACCAATTAACTTCTTAGCGCAACCTTTGGTTAGCCAAATTGAGTTATGTTCAGACGTTTGCTCCGTCAGATTTGTAATCATATCGTCGATTGATGAATACACGCTGAGTTTCATTGACAAAGTATCCGTTTTCAGGCTACTGTCTGAATGTCGGTTTGTCCGTGAACGTTTTTTGAACCATTTGTTCAACCTTGTGTATCCAATAGTCTCTAGAGGCACCAACTTGAACTGAAATCGAAGGTATAAAGCTTTATTTGAAACTAATTGTATGAATATTGTTTTGGAGTATATGTCGTTCTTAAATTTCAATGGATAGCGCAAGTTCTTTGACCAAATGCGCTTCATAGCGAGTTCGCGTTGCACGCATGAATAGGTCTTAAGATAGGTTTCCTGTTTTTTATTAGAACGGCGAGACGTCCAGATGTCCGCTATCTATTACTATCTTTGAACAGGTGGTCATTCAAACAGTGTTCATGGAATTCTCCCGGAAAACCAAATATTTGTTGTTTCGTCCTCTCAACTTTACGGAGGTGTATATTCTTCGAGATCTCTAGACTAACATTCTTCACCAGTGCACGTTCCGACTCTAGATTCAGGCTTCCAAGTAAATAGCATCTTAGGCATCTGCGGTAGATGTCAAATGTAGTCTGAAAAGGCTACACCCCAATCTACTTCAACCTGACAGTGGACACTACCTTTAATTAACTACTGTTATTACCCTATCCGTTAGTAATGCCTTAAAATACCCAAATAATATAGATGAACGCAAATAAATGCTACGAAATGCAACTGTTTGCGACCTAGCACAATTTCATCAGCGTACCGAGATGTCTCTTGTGTCTGGAGTTCATTATGAGCTGGAAAAACAACGTCAGCTCAAAACCATGGCGGTCGAACTGGATCGACTTATACGAAGCAAATCATACGTACTTCAAAGATTATTGAATAAGAACAATTTTCTTCCGATGGTCTTTTTCTTAGCGGATAAAGCAAAATTGCAACTGAGTTGGTGCAGTGGCTACCCTCTCTGTCAAAGGTATTGACACTGCAGAATGATAACTCCTCGAATGAGTCAGCTGTTACGAAGACTCGCGACATGGGACTAAGCCTTTAAAATCCGGTCTTTATATTAAGATCAGCGTCTGTTTTCAAAACCCCAGATCATTTTCAAGAGCTACCGCCGAATGAGATGGACTTCATTGTAATGTCCAGGGCACTTGTTAATATCCTTCTTATGAAGGTAAGGTTGAGGGTCAGCTTAGATTAGATATTAGCGCATTCAAACGTCAATTCGTTCAATAGATTCGATGTACTTTTATATTCATGCGAATGTTCCATTGTTCAACAAATCATTACGTAATCAGCAAGATCACGTGCACGAGATTATAGTTGATGGACTTTTCAGGACGGAACCCTCAAACGTTTAGTTTTGAGCTTGCTGCCACTCTCTGTTAATCCGCCAATCTCATGGAACAGTTCACAGAGTCACTCTGTATCCGATGATGTAGTTGCTCTACGAAAAAATCAATCCTAAGACAAAATGCTCCATCTGAGGCATAATTAAGATTTTCAATTACATGTCCGCCAATATTATTGTAATTTTCGATTACTTATCTCATTCTCAAACAAAAGCAGAGGGGATGATAATTTGTTGAAAATTCTACATACCATGAATCATGCGTGGAGATTACTGACAAAGCAAGCTCTCATAGTCGAGGACCACCACTATATCTGTCAGGGGGTTCAAGTCCCAAAGTTTCAAAAGATGCTGATCCAACATGCTTTTAAATAGCTGCTCATACGTTAGGGATTGGAGCTCATACGGTAGCGAGTTCCAATTGTTAATCACCCAAGATTCAAGATTTATGGTTGAAAAAGCAATTAACTTTACAATAACCACAGGGTGGAAATATAGGTACAAATGTATATATATATGTAAAAATAGAATCAAAATCAATGAAACGTTGATAGTTTATTTATAGTTTGGGGTAAAATTTGGATTAACTCTCATAAAATCGTCAAGTTTCGATTTGAATATAGATAAACTGTTTGAGTTTACAAAATCGGAAGGTAGGGAATTCCAAACAAAGTAAACACGCACCGGATTAAAATACCTGCGGCAGTTCCGTTAGGAAGAGGGTTTTTCCAACTTGCAACCATGGCTATGGCTGTTGCTGGAAGTTCGAAAGTGGAATAATATGTCCAGGGGATGGGAAACAGTATTAAGTTTTTTGGACTCGAGGATGAGATCACCTCGCATTCTCCTTTGTGCCTTCCAGGCGTTTGCTACTCCAGTTAATTTCCACGAGTGCTTGAATGCGCTACTCGTCTGAGGGATCGGACAGAACTCGTCACCATATTTACCAAGGATTATTCGGCGTCTCATGGGCAATTCGAAGCTTTCCCATTTGAAGTTTTAGAGGATGAAGTTTAAGTGCTTGGTAGTCCTCCTTCACCGGTTTTTATAGATTCGCTGGTTCGTTTTGCCAAACCCGGATAAAGATGTTGAAAATGGGTTTCATTCATATAGAAATCGTTGGCATGTGGGAACAAGAAAATTAGCAAAAGATGACGGAGCAAAATGTTGGTTAAAGTTCATTACCGCAAACTACTTTTAAGAGTACCGTGTTTCCACACAGTGGAAAAATTTAGTAATTTACCATGCCGTTTACCTGACGAGTATATCAGGCACATATATTAGCACCAGACTTTGAGAGGTGACCGGTTTCTGAAGTACCGATTACGTCATATATGTACAAATTTGAAGCAATTTTTGTTTTGCGACTACTCATGAGTACCAAGTCTTTCGAAATATTCACAAAGTTTATCGCAACAGTCCACATTAGAAGCTTGGACTCGAGTTTCGCTCTTGTTTGAGCTCATCAGCATTGCATAACCTGTCTCGGGTCGGGCTCGAACTCCCGACCATCACCATTGTAGTCTGACGCCTTACGGCCTGAGCTACCGTCCATCATTTGACTGATCGCGATTAAGCCTTCCTGAATGTTTCTCCAGATTCCCCGACCAGTCGAGAAGGATCCAGCAACATCTGTCGTGGTCGTCCAACCGATCTGATCTCCTTGTCAGGTTTTCCCATCAGATACAGTATACGCAAAAAGAGAGATTAAATCTCATGGCATTGTTGTTTTAGTGTGTTTGGAGAGTTGGTTCATTATGTTTTAGCGACTACTCACGAGTACCAAGTCCTTCGAAATATTCACAAAGTTTATCACAACGGTCCACATTGGAAGCACTGGGCTCGAGTTTTGCTCTTATTTGAGCTCATCAGCAGTGCATATCCTTCGTGTCGGGTCTGATTCGAACCCAGAACCTTCGCCATTGTAGTCTCACGCCTTATGGCCTGAGCTACCGTCCACGGTTTTTCCATTAACCCGATCAACACCCAGTTGCCAGACGTCTAATTTGAGAGTTTAAGTTTTGCCATCACATTGATACGCAGTACTTGATCAACTGGGAGCGCGAACTTTGTTCATCAGACGCGAGTTTTGCCAGTTCTTGAACATGCGTCACTCACAAACTACAACTATTAATATTCATCAGGTGGGGAAACCAAGATTAGTTTCATATAGTCATTAAACAAATGAAAGTTGGTTAAGAACGCTAGAAGTGAAAGGCTGTGTTAATCCAATTCGCGTACTCCATCCTTAGATGATTGTTCCACAGGGTTCAGGAAAAAGCCACCAGATAAAATTCCCTTCACACACGCAAATATGAACACCATAACCGGGTTCTTATTGTTTAATTATGCACGAGTCGGCACATTAATATTAACAATCGAGACATTTGATGATGGGTAAAATAGGTTAGAGTTCCAAGCCGCGTTCGCACAATGTATAAATTCAGAGTCACACAGGGATTCCAGGTCAAGCAGTCAATGACCTTATAAATCACCAAAGCCTAGAGTTTCACACTGACTGAACATGTACAAGTCAGAAGTAGCATTCGGCTTTTATAATTCAAGGGTAATTCAAGGTTTTTAATGGTCTATAAAGCAACAAGCTTAACGTCATCATCATCATCATCATCATCAAAGACAGCATTACACCGGTAGCACGTACCGAATGCTTCACTGCCATACAACCATGAAAAAGTAAAATCCTAAAAGATGGGGAAGGGTGGGACTTAAATTGCTACAGCTTCTATAGAAGTGTAAGCACAAACAAACTGGGAAGAGGTGCCTACACCTCGAATGGAACATACACTCAAACAACGTTCGTGAACGAGTAGAGCGATATCAACACGGCAGCTTCCATGAGGCTTTCACTGTCATGCATCATAATAAGCTTTTCACATCACTCCGCTTGACAACATACAAGGTTAAACAAACACTCCAACAAGATGCTTAACAACAACCATATGATGGTAAAAATTGAAATTTAAGTGTATAAACTAGATAAGAAATTGGATTAAGTAGTGTTCGGGAAACGGAAAATTCCAAAAATTCGTCTAATTTCGTTTTAAATTCATGCTAGCTAGTAGAGTGAGCAACGGAAGAAGGTAAAGTGTTCCAAGTAAAACAGACACAGACAGAATAAAAATACCTTCTACAGTTCAGGCGGGAATGGGTTGTGACCAGCACATATTCATGGGTCCGATAATTTCTCGTATCCCTTCGCGTGAATAAATCCTGTAAGGGATGGTTTGGGGTATGGAATGTTTTGTAAAGTAAGATAAGGTCTCCTCTGATTTGTCGATGAGGAAAGTCGAACAGATTCAGTTGAGCTATCCATTCTTTATGAGGCTTGTTTCGGATGCTGAGAACTAGTTTTGTTGAGCGGTGATATATTCGCTGCATAAGTTCAACATCCTTCTTGAACCACGGAGACCATGACTGGTCTCAAATATGTATTCATCTGCACATAATTGATTAGTTTCCGTTAGCATCAAAGTAATTTGCAACGTTGTGATCAAAGCATGCTTTCAGAGACCACAGTTTCATACGCAGAAGATTGATGATCAAATACACAATTAAAATGGATAACCATGCCAACTTGTCAATCTCACGAATTAGACAGTTTAAAATCCTTGTTCAAAGCCCCCATACCACAATTTTCGAACAATATAACGCGGAGTCGATTGGGATATGTTTGGGACCGATCGCGTATTCATAATGCAAAGAAATTTGAGTGGAATCGGTTAGAATAGTTTTTGGGTAACGTATCACTTCTGACACAGAAGCTTCGTCAAACCAAGTGTGATAGTCAGGACAGGGAACATGATTAAGTGGCGGTCAACCCACCACCACTTATTTGACCTTACCGCTAAACAGCCTATAGTACGCCTACGAGGAGTTGAGTCTTCGATACAATTACGAAACAGAACCACAATTTTAATTATAAACAATGTTTTTATGCTACTCAAATATTTGTTAGTAGGCCAAATGCTAAAAAGATTCTACATTGATAATTTTTCATTCTTCATGAGTCAGTATTAATCTCCATATGTGTTTACGCAAAACTGCACAGGTAAAAATATTTTACGCCAAATATTATGGCGTCTGTATATAACGGAATTCACTGTTAAGCTGCTATGTGCTACCGAAATAAGAATAAAATTTAATGTTCCTAAGTTCAAGCGCAACCTGTTTACTATACTTCCACTGTTTCAAAAGCATGCGTATCCTAAACTTACTGTCCATACCTGATGAGTGCAAACAGCACATAACCGGTCGTGAAGTGTGTGTGATGGAGATGCATGCAAATGAGCTTAAATATTCATGGGCATGGGTTTTAAACTCTGTGATTGAACAGGTTGGTCGTACCAACCTTACCCAACAGTGGCTTTTAAGCGCAACTTGTTTTCCATTCTTTCACTGTTACAAGCGCATGCGGATCCTGATCCTACTGTCTCTACCTGATGAATGCAAACACCACGAAATCCGTCGTAGGGTGTGTGTGTATATGAAGGAAATGCATTCAAATGTGCTGTTTTGTTAACCTCCCTCCTTTTGGTGACCTATCGGGTAACCATATTTACTGAGAACGTTTTTAATGAATCCGTTTGATCAGTTTATTGACCCTGTTTGACATCTGCCATGAATGCTTCATCATCACGAAAGGAGACTAGCTTTAGGGAGACAGTTATGTTGTGAAAAACATTGTGAGCAAAATAAAGGTTACAAACGGTTTTGTTCATCCGCTGCACCATTACATTTAAAAAATAATTGTTCTGGAATGTCACTGGTAATCAGATTTGTACAGGTAAACATTCTATGTATATTTAAAACATTGCTCTCTCCATTTTCGATGACCGGTTAAGAAATTTTTCTTTCCTACAGGTTGGCATAAACGCCGAACATTCTTGGTAAGTCCTCTGAAGTATCATTTATTCAATTCAATTTAATGGTTTAAAAAGCATATAGCTTTACAAAAACCACCGAATAATTTGGGAATTACGAATAACATGGGTAGAAAAACGGAATTTGTTTGCTTACTGAGCAGTTCAGGAATCAAGTAAAAATCCATTGAACAGAAACTGGTTTCAAACTTCAAAGCTTTTATGGTGTAAAATATATAGGTTCAAAGTTTGGAGTGGTCAACATGAAATTGTCCAAATTCGATTTGAATATATCCAAGTTGGGTGAATGTGCAACATTACAAGGTAAGGAGTTCCAGGTAAAACATACACGTACAGAATAAAAATACCTTCGACAGTTTGGTCTCGAGTCGGGAATAAGTACTGTATAGTCGTGACTCTGGCTGGTTCTGGGTGGTAGTCGCGTGAATAGTTTATTTAGGGGATGGTTGTGGGTATGCAGTATAGTGAACATAAGTATCAAATCACCTCTAAGACGGCGGTAGCGAAAGTCGAATAGATTGAGATTGAGATTGTTTGTGCTTTAAACCGCGTACGAGCTTGGTGGTCCGATGATATATTCTCTGCAAGAGGCTGATGTCCTTCTGCGGCCATGGTGACCAAGCCTGAACCGCATACTCCAAGGTTGGCCTCAAGTACGTATTAATTATCCGATGAACAGTTTGCTTCGTGAAACTCCCGAACACTCGTTTTAGCAGAAGCAGTACTCCTGACGTCTTTTCATAGACAGCTGTGGTAACTCCATTCGAAACACAGAATCTAACTGACCAGTTTAGTTAGTACGAACTTTCTTTAACTTAAATGTATCAGATCAATAACGATTACGGTGAAGGTCATTCGACCTGTCCGCAAATTATGGGGCTATCAGTCAAGATTCAAGATTTATGGTTAAACTAGCATTCAATCTTACAATAAATACAGAGCCGAAATTGTAGTTGACCCTCTTTGGCTGACGAAACCCATGGATGGAAATCATAAACGCATAAAGTTTTCATGAATGACTAAACAGTCCGATTCGGGAGGAGCAATCTCTCCCGCAGCGCTTAGAGGTATTGTCAGTACTGGAACGAGTGATGTCAATTGCACGATTAGTAGCGAATTGCACTATCAACTTCTCCCCTTCTTGCAGACGACGCTTTACACTGTACCTCCAAAGTGAGCGATCAAACGCCAGTTCTTCTCTATGCTTACGAGCTTTGTATTGAGCTTTCATGGTCTATTTAGAAAACATGATTTTTACTGCAACCACGGCTTGCTTGTTGGTTGACTTCCAGAGTTCAAAATGCCGAATCATCAGCGTGGAACACGGCGGTTTCCTTTTCTAAACATATATATACTTTAGGGTATAGCGCAAGGGCTTGGCAACGTCTATAGAAAGAAAAATGGTCGTATTCCGAAAGAGCTATTCTATGGTGAGTTGCAATCAGGAACTCGACCATTGGGCAGACCGCACTTGCGGTACAATAAGTTTGCAAAAGAAATGAGAAAGCTCTTAGCATTGACCCCGCGAGCTGGAAAGAACTTACTCTTGACGTCTCACATTGGAGGCATTGTGTAAAGCGACGTCTGCAAGCTTGGGAGGAGCAGATACAGCTCTTGGTTGCTGAACGCAGATCACGCCGCCGGCGTGCAACTGACGCGCTTCAACCGAGTTATGTCTATCGTTGCAAGCGCTGCGGGAGAGATTGTTCCTCCCGAATCGGACTGTTTAATCATTCAAAAAGCGGTAGAACATGAAAATTCATTCGATTGTGATGTACATCCATGGTCGACATCGACCGAAGGAGGCCAACAACCACTGTACAGCAGTGAAACCCGGACCATCCACGCATGACACGAACGGAAGCTGAATGCTTTCCGTTTGAGAATCCTGTGGCGCATTTTGAAAGATCGTGGGGGGACAAAGTAACAAATGCTGAAGTGATTTCTAAAGCTGGTCTACAGAGCATGTTTATCCTACTAGGACATATGTGCACAGAATGAGAAATGGTCATATTCCGAAAGAGCTACTCTATTGTGAGTTGAAATCAGGAGTCGGCCATTTAGCAGACCGCAGTTGCGGTTCAAAGATGTTTGTTAATGAGATACAAAAGCTCTCGAAGTTGATCATACGGACCTTACGGAAAGAACTTGCTCTTGACCGCTTACTTTGGAGGCGGATACTGCTTTCGCTTAGTGACAGTGATCGACCTAGTAGCTATCATCTATGTGAAAACTGTGGGGATATTCAAAGTTATACTTGAATGCCACTGTTACATTAGGTTCGTACAACGAACCACGATGTTCAAACACAGAATCACATAGTGATTCGTGGTCAAGCACTCAAGGCGCTTATGTATGACCAAAGTGGTGTGTTGCTCAAATTTCAGGGGATGTGAGCAAAACATCACTGTTATTCACAAATTTAAATGTCTAAGGTTTCTAGAATCTCAAAGTAATTCAAAGTTTCAATGGTCCAAAAACCATAGATTAAAAATATAGGTAGTACATAAAACAGCACAAATGTTTTATCAATACAGAAGGTTACCTGTGTATTCTGGTACGAGGTTGGATTTGGTCAACATATACTTGTCAAGTTCAGCCTTGAACATGTTCAGGCTTGATGCACAAATGATACTTGGGGGCAGAGAGTTCCATATAAAACAAACTCGGACAGCAATGAAGAACCGTCGACAATTTGATCAAGATTATGGAGATCTGATACCACGTGCTTCTTGCCGATGAAACAGGTGTTCAAGTGGATGATCCACTGTAGGCAGAATGCTGAACAGCAGGATCAAGTCACCCCTGACACGAAAGTAAGAAAAGTCAAACAGCTTCAGAGTTGCAATCCTCTCCTCGTATAACCTCTTGTATAGTCCGGTCACCAGTATACGTGTTACAGCAAGGTCATGTCCTTCTTAAACCTTGGGAACATGGTTTCTGCTGCAGCTTTTTAGCCAGTTTATTTCCAAATTTCTAACGTTTGCAATCTTAGAACACCTCCATCTGCCTTCACAATTTACACACGCTTCACCTTATTGCTAGTTGCAAGAGTCGGGCTAGTTCAGATCGGATTTAAGAGAAATGAGCTGATTGTTAGAAAACGTATGATGGTGATCACTAACAATTGTGATACTCCATCATAAAGCTTACGATGAGAGGTACCTTTCCCAACTAATTTCAGTTGACTTGTTTGTTCTGCAATCGCAGGCGACGCTCGCCAGAGAAATTAGTTAATTTGGAATTTCAAAAGAGACCCCTTGCATTTAAGGAAAAATTTATAAGTGCATTTAAATGCTGGGCAAAACCGATACACTAGTAAATCAACAATATCACCAGAATCCATGTTCTTGGAACTGTTATCAGACGCCCGCTAAAAGCTCTGCACACCGTGATCGATCGATAAAAATCCTCGCTTGGCCCCAAACGCTCGGTCAGTTGGACAAACTGGAAGGAGACTGGGTACCAGACTGAGTGAACGCCAGTCAGCGGTAAGGAGGCACGATTACCAATCGTTACTATCAATTCAAGTCGATCAAGAAGGACACCAAGCCAACTGGAATGGAACCAAAGTCATTGCAAGGGGACGCACGCGCCACATACGGGAATTCCTCGAGGAGTGGGACTCCACAACGCGGTCATTGAATCAACACGTTCAATTGGACGAGACGAGGAACCGAATATTAAGCCGTGTGACTTTGAGAACAACCAATGACGAGGAAAGAAACAGAACAGTCTGCGTATAAAAATCAGAAAACGCGACTATTACGAACACTTCACAAGAAGCTCAGCTAACAATGTCATCTAGCTTAATGACGAAACGTCCTACTGCTACAATGCCAGCTCAGCGAACACACAGCATCCAATCCCTGAGCTACAAGTATTCGCTTCAATATAGACAAGCATAGCCATGTCTCTGGCTGTAACCACTTTTTAAATGATCAAACAGCTTGTGGTTCTGTGTGAAACTTATTTAAGTTCCATTGACTTTGAATCGACAAAGAGATTGTTCCTATTATCCGTTTCAGGAATCACAAGCATTTTAGCAATTTTCTCGATTCCGATGTTAGGTGGCCTCATGTCAGGGCGGATGACCGAAGCCGGCACTGTCATTCTACATCGCACTTCCTCCAAGATTTCTATCGATCTGCTAGACACAGCGGGACTTTCAATTTCTTACACCGGAATCAAAACGCCGGTCTTTTGGCTTGTTTTTAAAACAAAACCGATATCAAGGTCATTTTACTTTCGAGTTTGACGTTTGAACTTAGACGTTTTTGGCCGTTTCTGACAAACAATATCGATCATTTTAATGGTTTAACTTGAAAATCATAGGAAGGAATAATCAAGTGACCGGGGTGAGGTGCCTTTGTTTTATTTCAGACTGTTCACTCCAGTCCTCATCATGTCATCGTCAAAACAAGATTCGATCAATGTTATCTGACCAATCAACGCGCAGACCATAAAACGACCGAAGCAGATCGATGGATTAATTTTAAATATCCGTGACCTTGAAATATAGTTGGCCGAAAATTAAACCATGTGACCTAAAAGGCTGGAAGTTAGCGGACGTGCGAAATAACTAATTTGCTTTAAAGTTAAAGTTTCATTGTGAACAGAAGTTTGTTATTGAACGAATAATTAGCGAAAACAGTGTTGTAATGTGGTCAAATAGCGATTGAACACAGCGCTTACGACTCACGTAAAA
Organism: Atriophallophorus winterbourni; assembly: GCA_013407085.1. Classification (NCBI taxonomy): domain Eukaryota; kingdom Metazoa; phylum Platyhelminthes; class Trematoda; order Plagiorchiida; family Microphallidae; genus Atriophallophorus; species Atriophallophorus winterbourni. The sequence continues at coordinate 13,884 of JACCGJ010023135.1, forward strand.
ATTCTCATTGGTTTTTATAGAAATGTAAAATGGCTATGAAGTATTTCAAGTCTGGTAGTTGCAGAACAGACTTTTATTGAAACGAGGTCTTTTATTGATTTCACAAAACATTTGGGTTAGCGCAGAGTCACAATGAGCCTCGAATCTTGGGTCACCGCAGTGCAAATCTGATGAGTGTAAACAACCACGAAAGCAATCTTGAGGTTCCGACATGCTTCGTGAATAAGGTCAAGAAAAACAAATATCATGTGGAGACCGTTGTTGTTGTTGTTGGCCTCCTTCAGTCGATGTCGAAAATGGATGTACATCACAATCGCATGATTTTTTCATGTTGCATGGCTTTTCGAACGACAGAACAGTCCGATTCGGGAGGAACAATCTCTCCCGCAGGGCTTGCAACGATAGGCAGAACTCGGTCGTTGGGCGTCAGTTGCACCCCGTCGGCATGATCTGCGTTCAGCAGACAAGAGTTGTATCTACTCCTCCCCGGTTTGCAGATAACGCTTAACACAATGCCTCCAATGTGAGCGGTCAAGAGCAAGTTCTTCATAACTCCCCGGGTCAATACCAAGAGCTTTCATCTCTCTTTTGCAAACGTATTTATACCGCACATTAGTCAACCGTGAGATTAGATTAAGTGTAGTTTGTAGTAGCATTAAAATCTAAGAAGTATATAGCAGTGGCATTTATGTACAAGTATGTTCGCCACTTCATATCCGCTACAAAGCTTATTGGACCGAATCTTTTGGTCTCCGCCAGCTGAAACCGAACAGCTAGGAACCGGTAGTGGTGTGTAAGTGCGGGGGATGTGTGCAACACATTACTTTGATTATCCATGAGCGCTTTGTTTTTCTTTATCTGAACATCGTGGCTCGTCGTACGCAACCTTCATAACAGGGACATTCGAGCAACTTTGGTTTGCCATTTTTCACTGTTTCAAAGTTCATTAAATCAAATTTTACTATCTCCACCTGATGACGACAAACAGCCAGAAACCGATTGTCCTGTGTAAGTTCGGGATGTCATTATACATTGATCATTTATAAGTCTATTGAACACAACCTGATCTCACTGGCTCGTTTTGATGAATTCAAACAGCGCAAAACTGATTTTCAGTGGTGACCACAATCTAGACCCGTCATTGGTTCCTTCCAAGGTCATCTTAACCCGAAGGCAACTGCCCTTGATACTCGCTTAATTTTCATCTGATTGATAGCCATATTTTATTGATCTCGTTTTGAATATCGTGTTTCAAATCAGATCGATCAGAATCCAAACACGTCATTGGTTCCTTTCAAGGTCATTCTGACCCAAATGCAATTGCCCTTGATATTTACTTAATATTCAGCTGATTGGTAGCCATGTTTTATTGATCTCGTTTTGAATATCGTGTTTCAAATTTGATGTTATCGGTGAAATATTATGTAAAACCTTTTTTTCTGGATCCGATGGTGGTCCTACAGCAAACTCCTATGAATGAAAATATAAAAAAAAGCGTGATTAAATTTTGCAAAGATGTCATTGTTCTACCTGGATCGTGTCGTCACAGGTACCTGTGCAGTTCGGAATTAGAGGTATTCCATTAGGACTTTTGTTCATTCTATGGGATAAAACCATATTCGTTGTGTTGGGTTAACTCTAAGTAGCATCCACTCATCTTATCTTAGCTTTCCGTGACTTTGAATCATTTTTAGATAACCTGACCTCCCCATTAACGATTCCTGAAAGTCAAAATTAAATAAAATTAAACAAAATCTCCATTCCCCTGATTAGGGTGACTTGAATGACTTTGGGCACTTCACTCACACATCACAAGAACAAACTATTAAAATTAATCAATATTTTGCTGATCGATTTTCCAGGGCAGACGCACCAATCATTTCGCACGTGTTGGAAATGTCGATCTCACAAGAGTACAAAAGCATTCAAAAGTGCATACCTGGATTACAGTGAGTCAACAATATATTATATTTTTATTGATTAATCAATAAATAGGATTGTGGTGGTTACTGCGTTTATTGATGGATTAAGGTTACTTTACATAACACGTCAGCGTTGCAGCCTGGTAAAGAACCGCACATTCCGAGACTGCACTTGGGCTTAGATACTTTTCAGACTACGGCATATATAAGAAAGAGATTCTCCAGTATATTCTTGCATTTTATTCACTACCGGTGGAAGAACAATGTAGCTCCGTATCTGGTTCAGGGCTATCTTCCAGCTCAGATTTATGATTAACCTAGCAAGCCAATTCGCATTACCGTTCACTGGTCAACGTACATAGACCAGCCAAGTAATAGATCTTGAACCAGTCTTGGATGCCTCCTTCATTTGATGTACATACCTTAGTCAGTAGCAAAGCACGGAAGACTGAATCAGTCCATCTAGCATAAGGTAGGTTTCTAATCACACAGTTTTATTAGTAATATCTATGTATGAAGACATGGATCTAAGGGTTTTGTCAATAAATGTTTTATTCTGTACCACCTTTCGGGATAAAAATTAGGCTCTTATCTGGTTTTGAACTCAGAACTCAGAATATTTTAAGGTAGAGAAAGCAGTAAGCTTAACGATAACCATAGGATGACAGGTATATGGAGTAAAATAACAAAATCTCTCAAAAATCAATAGGGACAGTCACATACCGCATGGTTCGTCATATGCTCATCCAGTTTGGAAGTGAAAACCGTAACAGATTCCGAGCGTGTGATTTCTTGAGGCGAAAAGTTCCAAGTGAAACAAATTCTTACCGAGAAAAAATTACGACGAATATCCAATCAAAAATGTGGAATGCTTGAAGACTTTGGATGTTTTCGTGTTCGAGTAAGGCCATTAGGATTTAGCAAGTGTTTAAGGGGATGGTTTTCAGTATGCAGGATTTTGAATGCCAACAAGAGGTCACTCCGTATCCGATGTTGGGTAAAAACGTGTAGATTCAGTTTAAACATTCACTCTTTGAATGGCAAATTTCTGTAACGGGGTAACAACTTTGTCGCACGATGATAAATCCTGTGAAGTAGTTCGATATCCTTCCTCATCCATGGTGCCCAGGCTTGGATGGAATATTCCATAACAGGACGTATATACGTATTAATTTCCCGGGGTAGGGTTTCGGGCGTACAAAACCTGAATATTCTTTGGAGAAGACTCAAGATACGGCAAGCTTTATTGTACACCATCCGTCAATGATGTCCAGGCTTATGGTTAAACGAAACCCAGATACCGAGATCTTTTTCTGCGGTAGTCCAGACGAGATCTTGCGTGTAAAGCTGATACGTGTGGTGCAGGGATTTTGCAGGTTGCAGCATTTTACATTTCGCAGGGTTAAATGGTAACTCATTTAACTGGGACCAACAAAATAAGATGCTTAGATCCCGTTGTAATGCCATACAGTCATTAACAGACCTGACACGTTTCCAAATTTTAATAGCATCGGCGAATAGTATCAAGTTGCATCCAATGTCCTCTACTGTATCGTTCATATGCTAGACGATGACAGCATGTCTTAAAATGTATATTTGCCAATATGTTTCGCCATAACGTAGGCCGAATTAGATTTACCGCCTCTTTAATCGCATGAATCTCAATTTGCATGTGCATTTTTGATAAAATTTTATCAACAAACTCTGTTCTACAGAACAGTTATTTGCAAAACCGCGATTAAATAATTAGATAACGCTTTATCTTTTTATCCATTCAAATTTTCACTCACTCACTCACTCAAGCCAGCAATCAATCAATCAGGTAGTCATTGATTCATTGATTCAACCAATCGATAATAAGACCCAAACTTCATTGCTTCTTCGGAGTAATGATTCATACAATACACTGCACATAGCTGGTGTACCGCGTCTGCTCAATCTGACCACCATTTTATTTTTACTGACATTTATTCGGACTACTTAACTGACCGAAATAATTATAGAAGCATTGGGGTGAAAAACATTTCGCGAATCTTAGCATCGTACTCTTTGCGTGACCTTGGAAAGTCATGCGATAATCAACGATTCTATGTGAGCAGAACCCCAAGCTGTTGGGGGCTTTCGTGGTTTCTCGGGATGTAAATATGGTTATTTCGTTCGTCTGTGTGTATATATCATTCAACAGCATGACATGTACCAGCCAACCCTATCTCCAAAGTGCAAGCTTTTGTTTTCCAGTGCTCCACTGTTTCAAAGCGAATCCTGTCCCCGTGATCTGATAAGTGCAAACAGCACAAAACCGGTCGTGGCGTGAGTGTGTTGGAAAATAATACTAGTATGCCAGTGTTGAACGAGGTTCCTACAAATAAACTCCCTCACAAATTGATTCTTGGCAAAGCGCTCCATGCGTATTTGAATGAATTGTGATGCTCACATCCCCATCCCTTACACACCACTACCGGTATTTAGCTGTTTGCCGTTATCAGGTGAAGAAAGTAGAATCAGGTTCAGGTATACTCAAGACAGTGGTAAAGTGGTAAACAAAGTTATATTTGTATTCTTCTGTTGAACAGGGTTAGACTACTGGACAAAAGGGGTTGGATGGAATTTCTCGCATTCATGTATGTTATCTAGAGAATTTAAAAGCTTTCGACAGAGTCATTCACATTTTGTTTCTTCGAAAAGTGATACGTTTAGGAATATGTGATCCACTCGTCTCATCACAAAAAATCGACTATTTTTTTCAATTTCTAAACGTGTCACATGTTAAACAAATATGTGGAGTTCCAGTATTTTCTCGGAACACAGCCTCTCGTGGACCATGGCACAAAAGGACTTGGGTGTGTTATTAAGCAACACCCGAGGGATGTCGAGCCACTGCAACTACGTCTATCGCAAAACATCACAGAAATTGTCACTCCTAAAGAGAAATTTCGATAGGTTCTCAAAACAGACAATTTCTTGTGTTATAATTACGTACATCAGACCCAAGATGGAATATGCAGTTCAAGCATGGCTTAAAAAAGATGTTGCGACTTTGCAAAGAATATATCATCAAGCTACCAAACTTGTCACCGGTCTCAGCCGAAAATCAACACAATGAGCGAATCAAAACGCTAAATTTATTTGATTATCCACGTCGTCGTCTCCGAGGGGATTTGTTTTTGTTTTACGATATTTTGAATACCGAAAATCACCATCTACAATGCTTATTTATTCTATGTGGTTCGCATAATACAAGAGCTCACACATTTACTCTAACTGTCCCTCACTCGAGACTCAACTGCAGACGACATTTTTTGCCGGGCGAGTTTGTTTTACTTGGAACAATCTGAAGAAGAAGAAGAAGAAGAAATTGACTTTATTCGTACACACGAATTTCCAGCTGTTACAATAATTTCACCACAAATTTAAAAAATGATAAACAGGTCCCGACATCGAGTTACAATTTGTCGACTGAATGATTTTTCTTATCCGTCCTAATTGATTGACATACGATCTAGTTTACTAGCAAAAGTTCTTAGGTCAAACGTTTCACTGCAAGTCCCGGTATCTCGTACTTCGTTCTAAAGTGCACGTCCAAATTTGACCTCAGTTGATCCGAAAATATTTGATGCATTTTACCCTTGGAGAAATTAATTGTATGCACGGCCCCTGCCGGATT
>JACCGJ010023140.1:0-16566 GCA_013407085.1 Atriophallophorus winterbourni
TTAAATTTTCAATTATTTCCCTGGTTTTTCCTTCCGATTAAGCGTAGATATAAAATCTTTTGGGATTGGATTTGGGATACCTAGCTAAGGATAACTCATACTCCTGTTTGAGCAAACGCTGTATTTTAACACAAGCATTCCGAGCGGTTTTGTATCGGACCCAAAAGAACCAGAAGTGAGAGATAGCTTATGTTGCCCCATGAACGATCTCGTTTACAGGTATACCGACGAACTTGATGAGTCCACCAGGGTGGCCTATGATCTTTTTTCACGACTTGTAGCGGATCGTGCTTGTCTTGCAACTCCATTAGATACTTACAAATTCTATCCCAGTTTTCACTTATATTGAGATCGTTGGAGAACTAAAAGAAAGGTTTTGAAGTCTGTAGGAGTAAATCCCAGTCTACAAGCCTAAAATTGCGTCTTGGGCGAGCAATAGTTTTGTGAAAACGCAGTACCGCTTCGAATCTCATCATTAGATGGTCGCTTTTGCCGAGCGGTGGGAGGTACTTTAAAAGTCTAACGGCGTCGGGCTCGGACGACAATACCGGGTCGAGAGTGGACGGAGTGCATCCAATACGGAACCTCGTAGGATCACACACATACTGATGAAACGCTTGAACATGAAGCCATTTGAAAAACGTTTCAAATTTCCTGATGACTAAGCCTACAGGGACGGCCCAATTTATGTCTGGAAGGTTGAAATCACCTAAGATGAGTACGCTGGGAGCTGATTGAAATAACCTGTCTAGCGTTTTAATCAGCTGTCTAATCTCCTGCTGGGCTGCACTGGGTGTGACGTAGACACAAGCAATTGCGAGGGCTGACTTGTAGCAAGTCATGATACTCTTAACAACTTGGACGGTTTTACTGGTTAGGGATATACCCGTGCCCGTATTATGCAGTCCATACTCTAGGAGGAGTGCAACGCCACCGCCTCCCCTATCGCCAGGTCTATCGCATCTAATGACGAGATAGTTCTCGCTGATGTTTATTGGCACATCATCAAGCGCGGACAGCCAGGTCTCAGAAGGCGCTATATCCCCGGGGTGCAACTCAGCCACACGAAGATAGAGGTCAGCCCACTTATTCCTTATGCTGCACATATTAGCCTACAGCACTGGGGCGATGGTTATGCGTGCTTCTGAAACTAATCCTGCGTGGCCATTGATCGAAGCACCCGAGGGACTTGCAAGTTTTTGGCGTGCTACTTAAAGCAGGAGTATCTGGTTCAACAGTCTCTTGCATGGATGTTACGGACAGTTGTCTGAGGATTGAAGAGCAACTACTGGAGACATCTGTTTGGCTCCCATCTTCATCAAATGAAGACAGTCATTCTAATAACAAAAAGTGCAACTTTACTTACTTTTATATGTTATTTCTCTACTTAAGGGTTTATTTGGTGCACTACCTTCCTAATAAACCTTTCAGATTTCTGTTTTCCAGAACCTGCGCGGTACGTTCAACTTAGTTTAATTTTTCAAGCTCTGTCATATTAACATTCCGGATTTATACTACTGTCAGAAATTGCTTAGAATTGATCATTAGTTTTGTGCAATATATATTCAATTCATTACTTGAATATAATTATTTCTATTCTTCTAATCGAGAAAATGGATCACATCGCTTACCCTCGCCTGAAGGCTGGCTCTGTTAAGCATGTAGCCAAAGAAATCTAATGCTGCACCTGCAAGCTTTGGGCGCACCATAAGTGCTCAGGTATATCAAAGGGACATTAAACGGTCATTGCAGCCCACACGTGACTCGAATCGGCCTGCATTAGATGCATAGATATTGTGAGATATGCTTAGTTTATGGAAGTTTAACATTAGCACGCGACATTGCGAGAATCGACGAAAAATCCCATGTGCAAGTTGCAGCATTAATAAAACGAATCCGGAGATTACCGTCGGTTGTACATAAGTCAGCTTCAACGACCCCGGCAAAAACTAACAACAATGTTGTTCGTCATAAGAAAAATTGTAGGCGATTTGAAAAGGTAGCGAGCCGCGTCATATTAATTTTGCGGCAGTTAGTTGGCAATCATCTTCACTTCGTAGTATACAATGGTACCAGCGAAAAGAAATTGTTTCTATAAAAATACGAATAATAGGACCAGATATACAAAGTTATGCTTGTATGTCACTGTTATATAGGGTTCGTACAACGAACCACGATGTTCAGACACAGAATCACAAAGTGATTCTTGATCAAAAGCACTCAAGGCGCTTATGGATGACCAAAGTAATGTGTTGCTCACATCCCCATCCCTTACACACCACTACCGGTTTCTGGCTGTTTGCCGTCGTCAGATGTAGACAGTAAGATCAGGTTCAGTGAGCCTTGAAACAGTGGTAAAGTGGTAAACAAAGTTATGCTTGTATGCCACTGTTATATAGGGTTCGTACAACGAACCACGATGTTCAGACACAGAATCACAAAAGTGATTCTTGGTCAAAAGCACTCGAGGCGCTTATGGCTGACCATCGTGGTTCGTTGTACGAAACCTGTATAACAGTGGCATACAAGCATAACTTTGTTAACCACTTTACCACTGTTTCAAGGCTCACTGAAGCTGATCTTACTGTCTCCACCTGACGACGGCAAACAGCCAGAAACCGGTAGTGGTGTGTAAGGTATGGGGGTGTGAGCGACACATTACTTTGGTCATCCACAAGCGCCTCGTGTGCTTTTGACCAAGAATCACTTTGTGATTCTGTGTCTGAACATCGTGGTTCGTTGTACGAACCATATATAACAGTGGCATACAAGCATAACTTTGTTCACCACTTTACGACTGTTTCAAGGCTCACTGAACCTGATCTCACTGTCTCCATTTGACGACGGCAAACAGCCAGAAACCGGGAGTGGTATGTAAGGGATGAAGATGTGAGCAACACATTACTTAGGACCAGATATCTTTTGTTCATAAACGATCAACAGCATTTTATACAAGAGTATAAGTCACGACGCATGTTAGATTCCCAATATATGCCAAATCTATTGCACTAGGCAGACCTTGAACCCAATCTTCAGTTAGTTCGGGTACATAGAATCGGTTTGTGGAAGAAAGGTCAACGAGCAGGTCCAATCTTTCAAAAGTGGCAAAATACATACCAATACAAATTGCTTATATAAATTGATATCAGACAGTAGTTTAACTTTGGCAAAATATTAAGCGTTCCAGTATTTGGTTGGTAATATAGCTAAACTAAAGGGATTACCAGAGAAAATTCAACGTAATAACTCCACAACATCGGATATTTCAGTCGAAACTGTTTAGGTGCCGATAGAAAACATTTGCGAGGATTCTTGGCTGATCTGTGATGAATCAAACAAAAGTCTCGTTTCATCTGCTGCATTTATACATTCTACGCGACACCTATCCACCGACATAGATTACGCATACATTAATAGTGTATTACCACATTTGGTCACCAAAATAATCGGTAATACCTCTGGCACGGCATTCGAAGTTTCTCCAAAATTAAGCGCAGTACATCAAAATGCTATTGCACAAATGTTTTCAGTGTGCATATTAAATGGCTGTAGTTAATGCAAAAAACCTCCAAAAATAAATCTTGGATCGTATATGTATCAGTGAGCCGACTTCAAAATAGACATTATTCCCATTAATATTCTTTCGACCTATAGATCGAATAGACTTGACGCAAGACGCGGCGGAAGAGCTCTAATACTCCTACAGCTTGGTATTAAATTCCAAGACTCTGGCATCAAAACGGTCACCTTTGTCATCCTGCTTATATCGGCAGTCTTCAATGATGGCAAGTTCTCTTCTGCTTTATGATGTTTGTAAATGTCACCCGGCGCATCTAATATCGAGGAAACATCTTAACAGGTTGCATAAAACAGACCGATGAGTAGATTTATTAGGTGATGTAAACCAACCGTGTATGTCTGAGACACTAAGAGGAGTTGTGATAAAATTTTCTGGTATACCACGATTAGCTGCACTCATGTGTGCCTCATCAACATCAAGTGAGTAAACGGGGTAAAGAGATGGAAACTCACTGTCCACACTGGACCTAGTTCTGTCTGAGCGTCCTGAAAGTTCCAAAACCTCGCTCAATACTCTTCGCCGTCGAAAAGTGACCAAGCAACCATACTATTCCAGGCAATTCTCCGTTTATATACCACCAGTTTTATTCCCGTAATATAAATCAAGTTGACTGGATTGCCGTACGGCTCTTCGCTTCAAGATGTAACTGTTTCTCTGAAACCAATGAAATCGAAAGTAAATGAAAAATAATTAGGCACAACATCATAAGGCTTCGAGACTTTAACGAACCGTTTGAACCTGTCCGGCTTAAGAACAAGCTACCTTGATGGACTCTCACGTTTCGATGCTGGATTGATAGGCGCGACAGGAACTAGTGGAAATACACAGCCTTTTCGACCTATATGTTATTGGTTGTGATACGAGTCTTCGATAAGCAAAACATTAAGCTAAAAAACTTGTCTGCAAAATCTTACAAATAATGTCCGAAAAAGTATTTCAATTACGTTTAGTCTAAGGTTGAGACAATAGAGCACATGGGTACCCTATCATTGGACAATGGCTAGCTAGCTCTGACTCCAAAATGGCTGCAGCTGTGCTGGTTTGTTTTCAATGTGTACATAGAGTGGATGGTGGTAATGCGATTCACTCAGTCTGACCTCTTGATACTGAAATGTGCGCCTCTATAAGTAAAGTTATTTTTTACACCAAAGATGTCGCTCGGATTAAACAGAATTTAGACGGACCTGATGACGAGCATCCAAACTTCGTCAAGGAAATAGCTAAAATATAAGCGGAGACCCTGTGTGGGAAATACAACGAAACTCACCGTAAAGGTACCCTACCGGCTGTCTGGAAGAAATCCATTGTCGTACACATCCTAGAAGGAGGTTGCGCAAACCAGGTTATAAATTTCCGACCGAAAGTCTGGCGTAGTGTTCAATCTAAAAATTTAAAAAGATTTTACTTTGAATCGGTTGTTCAGCCACTTCGTACCCAATGCATCATTATGCACGGTTGAACATGGCTTTCTTAAAAAAATGTTGTGTCTCTCGAATTTTCTCTGCTTCTCAAATTGTGTTCTCGGAACAATGGACGAAGGTGAGCGGATAGAGGTCTTTTACTTAGACTTTACTACGGCCTTCGACTCGGTCAGTCACTGGTTTTTATGGTTGCGGCTCACAGCAAAGTAGTATCTGGTAATTTTCACTATTAGATGAACATTTTTATTAATGATAGATCCTTTCAGATCCTGCAGGCGATTCTACCTCTGAATAATTCTAACCATTTTAACGAAACAGTAAATAAATCTGTACGATAAATAAAACTTGATGAAAACACCATATTACTCCCTCCCCACGACGTAAGAAAAAAGCGAAAACCTCGAAGCAATACGATGTTAATCCGCGTAGTATGCAAAATTAGCAGGCCATCTGATTATACGATCTGATCGATTTTTTCGAATTAGGGTGGAGAATACAAAAAATGGGAAAGATCTCCCACCTGGATTGATTAGTTTGATCGAGGCAAACTGGGTGGGGTTAGAAAGGATCGCCAAAAGCGTGGGTACCGATTAGTGTGTAAACATTCGAATATGGTTTGATGAAAGCTGCCATCAATTGGGCAATAGTAACCGTATCTTAAGCACAATTTTGCCTTATGAAGAATTGTTTGGCACAGTGGCTGATGAATTAAAGTTTCAGTGCATTGTGCATGCAGGGATTTGCGTGCATGATTAGTTTGAACAAAAACAAAATAGAATGAATATAAATCACTAGGCAAATAAATGTTACGAGTGTATTAGCGAATAGGAGTGTCATGTAATCAACGCAGGAAGGGTTGTAATCGTTCGACATTATTAATAACAGCAATGTCTGATGCAACCTCAGTGGATGCTATAAACTTATCAGGAAAGCACAGTGGAGTGTCGTCAACTAACTCTGCCGCCACACGTCGGAGATCATCTCTGACAGTAGCACGTATAACACGAAATATCAATGGTGGTTCTCTGTCTAATTTTTCGTATTGACACGTTATATAAGTGCATTTTCCAGCTGTCCATGGTACCCTTCAACAAGTCTGTCAACACAAGGCGATAAGCTATTGTTTGTATTTGACTAGCATTTAGGAGAAGAATATTAGTGAATTGCAACTTGTACCCCGATCCGTAATAATAATTAAATGGACACCATTGCTGAGAACATTTTGCATAAACGTTTACGCGACTGTTTCTTCTGCAACATCGGTAATGTATATGAATACAGCCAATCACCTCAAGCGGTCGACATAAGTTAAATGCATGTGAATCATTCAGAGATAGCCAAATGAGAGATAGTGTCAAGATTACCGTGCTGAAAACGTTGAATCGGTAGAGGAAACGATCCTGGAGCAATGAAAATATGACGTTGAAATTTGGTGCGATGACAGTGGATACAAGCCTTGTCCAATTTTGAATATCTGTATGAAAAGTTTGCTAACCAAATCAACCAGTGATCAACATACAAGTAGAACGAATGCCCGGAATGAAATTGTTCAAAATACATTTTCTAAGTCATTTTAGTACTAAAAGACGGGTGTGGAATGTGAGAAAATCACATTATAAAGTCAAACTTAAATTAGGGATAGGGACACGTTGGACTCTGACAGATGAGGTAGATAGATACATATGCAATTCACTGTCATGTTTCTGAGACTCTACTAACTGCTGCAGAAAGAATTTCGATCGACTGATTGCGGTGAGTTGAATGCGATAAAATGCATCTTCAATTGTGTTTGATGATGATAGATAACGTATGTCACTCCTAGATTGGTAAATACAGCAACGTTGATGTCTCTAATGGGGTGAATAACTATCAAATGTAGTAAACAAACACAAACCTTTGGGTTTGTGGTCGATTCAAATAGTAGAATTGCGTAAATAACGATCAACACAGTATATTCAAAGTAATTCAATGTTTTAATGGTTTAAAAATCAAACGAAGGAACCAGATCTGTCTAAGTGTTCCTACGTCACACTTCAGGGTCCCATGTATCTGTATCAAATGGCGTAAATGTTGTGAAGGTGTACGATAACATAGCTTAGAGCTGAATAAGTTTTCTCGCAAGTTTTACTCTTTGGTAAAATCAATTTGAGAGATTATAGCAAATGTGAGCTTATTGTGAGTATGTGTGGCATGTTGATCGTAAATTAAATCAGCAACTCTCTGGCAATAGAGTTTTAAAGCATTGAACAACGTGGTTGCAGCGTATACGTAGCGTATAATTAAGATATAGCTCGAATACAGATAGATTTGTACAAACCAGAGAGTTATATCCGTCGTGTCGAATGCAGGTAGGGTGAAATGATTGATAAAATCATTTTTCTACTTGACTTGGTTATTTGTACTATGGTTCATAGCGCATATGGTATAAGTAGAATTGAATTGAATGCGTGTTCAGGCTCAAAATTTTATAGTGGATAGTGAGAAATGCATGTGTTCTTGGTATATCCATATAAAACATTGAATCCGTGGCAACCAGAGAAGAACGTGGAGAAAGAGTTTATCGTTATTATTGTGTGTATTGATTATGTACAAATGGTATTTAGCACACGAATATTGTTAACTGAGTTACCGAACACAAAATTAATGAAATGTGAGTGATAGCGTAAAAACGAAATCAATAGATGAATATGGCGCTATCGGGATTCAAGATGAAATGATAATGTCTAAGTTTGCAAATTAAGATTTTTCGAAACACAATACTGTTAAAAATACTTCATCTCTCAGTCACACCCAGAGCAAGCCAACAACAGATTAGACAGCTGATTGATACGCTCGACGGTTTATCTCATTCAGCTTTCAGCCTACACATCTTAAATTATTTCAAACTTCCAGACATAGCTTGTCTCGTCCATACAGTTGTTAACACAGAGCAAATTAAAAGTTTTCTCGAATGGCTCCATAATAATGATAATGTTTATTTTCGGAGAAACCAGGTCATGCATTGCAAGAACAGTTGTTTCTATGAACAAGATCATAAAATAAAAGAGTGATTTTACAAATGTTACTGTCGAACATGGTTAAATAATTATGTTAGCAACCCATAAATCATAGATTGGTAACAATCGTACACATAATAATTTGCATAAAACATAAAAAATGGATAGGTTAGTAAATAATAATAAGAATGCACAATTTTTCAGAAATAACAGTAAATTTGTGAAATATTGTGAAGGGATTCATTAAAGTTTGGATAAGGTCGAATAGCACTGTTTATTCATGATTAATGTTCAGCATGTAAGTTCAAACAGATATATGCGCATTGTGAATTCATTTAATCGAATTCAAGAAACGAAACTGTTATCAGCTTTTCAAGTATTGAGAGAATGTATCTTCTGGAATTTCAATAAATATGGAAAGTAAATTCTCAAGAAAAAATTTTAATAGCTTTTACAATATACAGGTAACAAATTAAAAGCCCCTTAATATAAATTATAATGGGTTGTATTAATACGAATTACATCGGCAAATTTTTATTTAGTGTGAGAGAAAATCGGCTACCAGGATAGGGGTTTTGACGTCGGTAACACTGAAAATTCATCGAAAGTTACGTCACAGACAGATAGCGATGGTGAGTGATCGTTGGCTATATGTGGTCATTGAAATAACTCAAGTGTGTTTAACGAAGTGCAAACTAATGGAAAGCCATAAGTAGAACATAGATAAAAGTGTCAATGGTATTTTTCATCTATAATGAACCGTATAACATTTTGAAATCTTGAGTGTCTTTGAGAAATTAAGTTTCAAATTGATTCAAAGAACTTGGTTGATCGTTGAAGTATATCCTTGTCAATGTTTAAATTATCATCCAAAAGGATAGTCACTGGTTGCGAGATTTTGTAAACATAGGTAACAAGATAGATATTCTTCCGAATTTCATCTAATTTGGATTCCAACTTTTGTGGTTAATTAGAAATTACAGATGTGTTCTGATATGAATAAACAGAGCAGTTTATCGTGTTAGAAATTTTACGTAGATCACGTGCCTTTGAGATCAGTGTTTTTTGAGTACAACTTTAAAATAGAATGAGCTGGAAAATATTCACAAGATTGTTAGATATACAATAAACATTTTGGTGAGTATGGAATATTTAGGAATATATATATATATATGCACGATAACAAACAATAAATTGTTTTACTGTAAAATGATTGAATGCAGTTTACCACTTGTTATTCTAGCGAAAGTAAAATATGACGCTTTATATTTGAACTTGAAAATATAATAACGGTGATATATATATATATATATATATATATATATATATATATATGTCAGTTAATTTAACTTTGGATAATAGTTTAAGAGGAATGGTAGCGAAGGCTTTAGTAATATTTATGAAGAAATCTATGACAACCCAAACTTCCTAAATGTAATTAGTGATATAGTCAAGATATTCGAACAGGTATGTAATGCAAGATCTTTTTTCATGAATTCGTGTTGTATTTACTCTATTTCTCTAAGGGATAATATATACTTTTAATCAAACTAGCGCAGATCGTTCTTTTTCACTGTGACAGAGCTGATTGTGTGAGAACTTGTTCGTAACTGTCTGGAGTAACTGCTGCTCAAGGAAACAAATCAATTTTAGTAAGCCAGCTGCTCTATTCGTTTGTCGAACTTCTATTTGTTCACAGCGTTATTTCAACGGATTTAATTAACCCAATTTGTGGGTTATTCTTTGGCCTCGAACTCTTCGATATCGTTGAAAACCAGTAACTGACATTTCTATCACAATCGTTTCACCTAAATCAAATTGGCGTTCGGTGAGTTATTATGAACGTTTTATTTTATTCTGTTATAAACATTGTAGCAATCGTTATTTTTATTCTTACCCACACAATTTGCAGAACCTGACTCCGCTACATCATGTAAGGTACAAATGGAAGACATTCAAGTGCTTTGAGCAACCGCAACGTGCTCGCGATCGAACGGTATTTACCAGGATCTTTCTTAGGAATCAGGGTTATACTGGCAGATTTCCAACACACAGACATAATTTCTATTTCTATGCAACGATTGAAAATGGATGCGATGGATGCGATGCGCATTCTTTCAATACAATGGGTGCGAATTTATATAGTATTGCAGCCTTAGGGCATGAGACAGGCGAATATGCATGGAAGACCTCAGGTACGTTGGTAAAGGTTGAATTTGAAAAAAGATGGGGCAGAACGAATTTCTGTTGACTGTCACTATTAACTAAATGGGCCTCGAAAGATTGATTCAAGGCATTGACGTCGGTAATAGATGAAGATTTCTCATCGTGTTTTTCGTACATTTGCTTAAAAGCACACCATAAATGACACCTGCTTAGCATGCCTTGGAAATCCAAGAATAAAACATGTATTTATATTTATTTAAAAAAGTGCATTTATGTGAACCTTCTTAAGACGTCTGATTTCAAGCTTCATTGGTCGGCAAAGTTGTGCAACAGAATTTCCATCATGTTTTTCAAACGCTTTCTCTTTCATTTTGTGTAAACAAGAGAAAATAGAATATTTTGAACAATTGATAACAGTGCAACGAAAATTTAACGATAAAAAGCGAAAATTTATCATTTCCTCTATAGTAATAGGAAACAATGGAAACTTAGACATCAATGCCTCACATGCGTCGTTGACCTGATATTTAGACCCTCGAACTCACCTCGTGCGAACACACCCAGGTTAATGCGTGTAGTGATAATGCCCGTCTAAGATTAGAAGCTATGTTGCTCGCCTCATCCCTCTTAGTTGTAAGCAAATCGGCTGTGCGAACATTTCCGGACGTTTCCTGGGAAGAACGGAAAATTCGTCGTAATAATCCGGAACTAGCAGAAGAGGCTATAAATTGCAAACATGTTATAGTTCATGGTGTACCCAGTTAGAACGAAGAAGAATCTAGTAAACGTCTGCAACACGATTGCAGTGAATGGGGAATTTTACAAGAGATCCTGGGTTCAAGGACATAATAACGACTCATGTTAGAAAAACCGAAACGAAACGCATCAGCCTCCTCCTCTCAAAATATCATTCCACACAGATGAGGTGAAGGATAGAATACTCGAGGCGTCGCATCATCGCCGAAAATTCGCATCTCCTGAAATTCGTATTCGGGCTGCATAGGACGTAAAAGGCACGAACACTATTGTTCATGAGATGACTTCGCTACCAATTCAATCAAATGCACCCCAGACAAAAAACCTGGAGCCGCCGACCAATTCTGGGTCGTCGAATCCGCTACTATGATCTTTTCATGCGAAACAAAAAACAAATCTCTATCATGCTCTCACACCAATGCTTAGGGCTTTCTGGGCAAATTCATTGAACTGTATTCACGTGCGACCGTGCCGTCTTATGATTTGATTGCAGTAACAGAAACCTGGTTGAGTGATTCTATACACGACTCTAAATGCAAACTCCCACACAGGATTATTCACAGAAAAGATTGAGCAACAAATGGTGGCGGTGTCCTCTTCTACTAATATGAAAACATCAATTGCACTACAATTTTCTCCCATGAGCTAGATGTCCCAGATACATTGTTTTTCTCTATCGACTTGCATGATAAACGTAAGTGCCTCTTAGCATTGATTTATCGCCCTTTTCTTCATCATCTGCCGCTGACACTGTTCTTTCTTATGCAATAAGTTTTGCATTGAAACTCACATACTCTCATTCGCTCCTTCTCGGTGATTTTAATGTACCGACACTTGCAACACACATTACAGGTGATGGTTCATTCGAAAGCTTTCTTCAAAAAATAATGACTGGCACTCCTCTTTAGAACCATGTACAAAAACCAATGCGATTTCAATCTGAACACTTAAATTTCATTTTTTACCATCCTATGGTTGTTGTTAGGATTGTTGCTTTTTAGACCGTTAAAAACCTTGAATTACCTTGAATTACCTTGATCAAACCCCATCTACCCTGGACCTCATACTTACAAATGAAGAACTCATGATGGAATCCTTTTCCTATACTGCTCCACTCAGATTAAGTGATCATGTTGTCATGACATTTGATTATTTTTATCAATACGAACCAGTAGGAAATACTCAACGAACGTATACAACTGTGAACTATGACTTGCTTCGAGCTCTTACTACTGCAAATCGATGGGATTTCCTTGAACTCAAATCAGCTAAGGAAAATTGGGAAACGTTTAACAGCCAACTCCGTATTATTCAATTCAATTCAATACAATTTTATTGGTCTAAAAAGCATATGACTATACAAAAAACCACAAAGTAATATGGCAACAACGAATAATATAACAAGCAAAATGGGATTAGATTGCTTACTGAGCAGTTCAAGAATCAAGTAAATATCCAAAGGGCAGAAATTGTTGTCGATTGGTGTGATAACAAATGTAGGTGCGTGGTGTTAAGATGTATAGTTTTTTTCGATGCACGGGTTTAGGGTCAAAATGACATCAAGGCCTCTCTTGAAAGTTTGCTCGCTTGGTGAGTTTACAACATTATCTGGCAGCTTGTTCCAAGTAAAACAAACTCACACGGCAAAAAGTGTCGTCTGCAGTTGAGTCTCGTGTGAGGGATAGTTAGAGTAAATGTGTGAGCTCTTGTATTATCCGAGCTCCGTAGATTCAGTAAACATTGTAGAGGGTGATTTTCAGTATTCAAAATATTGTAAACCAGAATCAAATCCCCTCGGAAACGACGACGTGGATAATCAACTAAATTTATCGTTTTGATTCGCTCATTGTAGGGTTTCCGGCTGAGTTCAGTGACAAGTTTGGTAGCTCGATGTTATATTCGTATCAAAGTAGCAACATATTTTTAAGCCATGGCGACCATGCTTGAACTGCATATTTCATCGTGGGTCTGATGTACGTATTTATAATACAGGAAATTGTCTGTTTTGAGAACCTACCAAAAATTATCTTTAGGAGTGACAATTTCTGTGATGTTTTGCGATAGACGTAGTTGCAGTGGCTCGACATCCCTAGGGTGTTGCTTATTAACACACCCAAGTCCTTTTGTTTCATGGTACACGAGAGGCTGTGTTCCAAGAAAATACTGGTACTCCACATATTTGCCAATGTTTAACATGTGACACTTTTTGAAATTGACAAATCTGCGATTTTTTAGGTGACCGAGCCTGGAGGTTATCCAGATCCTTCTGCAGCAGTTCGCAGTCTTCCGACTTACTTATCTTCGACCACACCTTTATATCGTCTGCGAACAGTACGTTCTTGCATTTGATGAAAGCCGGTATGTCATCAGCATACAGCGCGAAGAGGATTGGTCCGAGGACGGATCCCTGAGGCACTCCACTTCTCACGGCTACCGACTTCCATTGAGCACCGTCCACAGAGACTTGAACAAGCCGATCAGTCAGGTAATTTTCTAACCATGCTAACAGAGTGCCAGTAATATCGCAACGTTCCAGCTTCTGCAAGAGAATACTGTGGTTTACACGGTCAAACGCTTTCGACATATTGAGGTAACATACATGGATGGTATCCCCAGCATCTACTGCTCGAGTCCAGTCGTAAAGGGTAAGGACAAGGTTAGTAAGGCAGGAGTATCTTCTTCTAAAACCGTGTTTCACTTCCGAAAATAGCCTATTTTCCTCAAGGTATTTGCTCAGTTTGTTTGCCACGATCATTTCGAGTACCTTGGATACGGCGGACAACAAAGTAACAGGTCTGTAATTTGCGAGCTCGGAACGCACCCCGCCTTTAAAAATCGGGGAGATTATACCAGATTTTCATCCAGTCGGTATGACACTTTGCGACAGCAATTCGCAGAATAACTGAGTTAGAGGTCCGCATAAAGATTGTGCACAATGCTTGAGTATAATCGGGGTAATTTTATCACAACCAGGGGATTTTCTGGGATTCAACGACAGTAGAGTTCCCAGCACCTCTTCCTTGGTGATGGTTATTGTGTCCAATGGTAGAGGATTCGTTATTTCTGGATCCATTTATATATCCACGCTTTCCTTTGGACAAAATACTGTAGCATAATAATTTACCAAAGCATCTGCGGTGTCAGCTGCATTTGTGGTCATTCCAGAAAGCGTCCGCAAGGCCGCAACTCCTGGTTTCACTGAACACTGCTTTTTCACAATCTGGTAAAGAAGCTTGGGATTCCGTTTCATTTTAGACATTATGACAGCTTCATACTGTATTTTGTCTTCGGCGATAAGTTTAACGACCTGGTTTCTTAGTTTTCTAAAGGTTTCCCATGTGGCATCGGTGGTTAACCGGCGCTGGTTTCTCCAAGCCATTTTTTGCAGTTTAATCCATTTCCGAATGCGATTACGGATTTTAAATTCAAATGCGTTTCCACATTGTTTTGGAACAAATGCTGAGCTTTAGTTGATTTCCGGGTTAAGCTTGGTCAAAATGCTACACCACTGCTCTTTTACTCCTATACCTTCAATTTGCCAATCGTTAACCGAAATTAAGGTGTTTGATAACTTAGATAGGCATACCTTTCTGTTGATTTTTGTTGTATCGTTTGTTCGCTCTACTCGACATAGGTAGTCAAACTTCAAGACCAAATGGTCGCTCAAACCTAGCGGACAATCGTATGTAATGTTTTCGACGGAGTCTTATTCAGTTGTCAAGGTAAAATCGAGCATTGAAGGCATATCTCTCCCTCTGTATCTTGTATTGCTTTCAACGTGATTATACAAGGGAATTTTGTCAAACAGCTGCTGGAAGATGGCAGCAGTCGAGGTCTGAGAAATTTTGTTAGTCTTCAGCAAGTTAGGCAGATTAAAGTCTCCCATGACCAAGATTCTGGTATGATATCTCGAGGCAATCAAGCTTAGCTTGTCGAGTAGATTCGTATTATACAATTCCGGGGCTGCAGGTGGACGATAAATTACGTCGATTTTGCAATCATCGCCTGTAGTCGTTGTGAACGAACACCATAGCGTATCATGAAGCACCAAGTCGGAATCTGTCAGTTTTTTTGCACTTGAGTCTCTGATCATAATAGAGCGCCACACCTCCTCCACGTGACGCCCGGTCTCGGCGAAGCAGTGACATGCCAGCAATCTCTAACTCACAATCGTGGATTTCCGGGCTCAGCCAAGTTTCGGTAATGGCAATTAGCTGAGGACGTTTAGTCTCAAATCGAGCGACAAAAAACAGAACAGTGCCGACTCTCCCAGAGTTAAGTAGCATATCGGTCGTTTCAAGTTGTGAGGCGCAAATCGAGTCCTCTTTTTGGCCAAAAAGATTTCTTTATCTGCCTTCACTCCACTCTCGGGAGTCATTTGGGGTGGCTTTGCGTTCGATTGCTGATTTTGTGTTCCAGCTGAAGATTCATTTCTTGGTTCAGTTCATAGGGCTTCATCAATCCTGACAGTATTCAATGCAGAATGGGCTGCATTTATATCAGTGTTTATGTGATCTCTATGGATTACACCTTTGGTATTTTGTGTTTCCAGAATTTCCAGTTGGAACGTACAGTATCAACCATAGTACTCATTAGGAAGTTTATTTTCAATGGACGCGGCCCATTACCTTGGTAGTTTGCTGAGGAAGACAGTCTAAAAGTTTATATGACAACTGCATTTTCGATGAAAATGGTATCAGCCAGAAAACGCCATTGCCTTTAGTCATGCTCAGCTCGCTCGTTAGCCTCAGGATTGCCTGCCAGTTCTGGAACTCCGAGAATGATGAGATTGCGATTAGATGTCTTTATTTTGTCGTATGTATTGTTCCTTTCGGACCATGGAGTATCAACATGAATACTAATATTCAGTGAATTGTTAGACCCAAGTAGGTAAGAATTTAGTAGCACGTTTTCCAGGTCACGCTCATTTTCTAAGTAAACCCTCAACAGTCTGGGTTTATCCTGATGAGGTGAATCACGCCGTCTAGTTAAACGAGTCAATGCTAACGGCACTACAGTTCCAAGTTTCATAAGTTCACACAGTTCCTTCCATTTTTCTTCATCATGCCTTTGACGGTCTTTAAAGAGAGTGCATTCAGGCTCAGGAACGTCAGTACAAATGACCCTCAAAGAGTGTGCCTTAATTCAATTCAATTCAATTCAATTCAATTCAATTCAATGGTCTAAAAAGCACATAGCTTTACAAGAACCGCAGAATAATATGCGAATTACAAATAACATAGGTAGTAAAACGGGGTTTGTTTGCCTACTGATTTTTTCAGGAATCACGTAAAAATACATAGAGCAGAAATTGTTTTCAACCGGTTTGATAGGGTTAATATGTATAGTTTACTTCGATGCATTGGTTCAAAGCTTTATGATGCAGAATATATTGTTTCAATGTTTGGATTGGTCGACATGAATTTGTCCAAGTTCGATTTGAATATATCCAATTTGGGTGAATGTGCAACGTTACGGGGTAGGGAGTTCCAAGTAAAACATACACGTACAGAATGAAAATACCTTCGACAGTTCAGCCTCGAGTCGGGAATAAGTACTGTTTAGTTATGACTCCGGCTTGTTCGTGGTGGTAGTCGTGTGAATAGTTGATTTAGGGGATGGTTGTGGGTATGAAGTATATTGAACA
>JACCGJ010023141.1:0-29380 GCA_013407085.1 Atriophallophorus winterbourni
GAGCTTTTTACGAAACCGGCAGTCGGCCTAGTGTAAAGTACCACACGCAGAAACTAAGGGAAGAGCGTACAAGAGAGATTTTCTCAATCTCACTGAAAAAACAGATTCGAATCGCTCAACAACTTAACCCCTGAGCTCCCAATAAATGAACACTGGACCGCTCTGGAAGACTGTTGGCAAGACACTTGTAAGCACGTAATTGGCAGACGGGTAAAGAAAGACAAAGAGTGGATCTCGAGTGAGACTTGGACACTGATCAACTCGAGAAGGCAGCTGAAACAACAGATCCTACGGTGTAAGGACACCAAGCAGAAAAAACGAACTGATCAAACAATACGGCTCCCTAAATAAAGACGTGAAACGAAGTGCCAGAAGTGACAAGAGGCGGTTCTATGAAAGGCTGGCAACGGAGGCGGAAAATGCAGCAGAAAAGAGAGACCTGAACACCGTCTACAACATTACCAGAACCTTATCAGGAAGGAAAATACCTTACGGCAAAATAATAAAGGACGGTGAAGGTAAACTTATCAGTCAGGAATCGGTGCAAAGAAAGCGATGGATGGAGCACTTCAAGGAACTCCTAAATCGACCAGCACCTACTTCAGTCACTGACATCCTACCTGCAGCAAATTTGCTAGACGTAAACACCGACCCCCCCCGGTCGAAATGAAATCCTTTTTGCCTTAATCGCTAAAGAATGGCAAAGCACCAGGCCCAGATGGGATTTCACCAGAAGCTATGAAGGCTGATTTGGACACCTCGGCTGATATGTTATTTCCTCTGCTGCAGAAAATCTGGTCAGAAAGACGGGTCCCAAATGATTGGAAGAGAGGTCATTTGGTCAAACTTCCTAAGAAAGGGGATCTGAGGCTATGCAAAAACTGGCGAGGTATCATGCTGCTCTCAGTCCCTAGTAAAGTACTTACGCGCATCATCCTTCTGCGTTTGCGCGACGCTATCGATCAAGTGTTACGGCCAGAGCAATCGGGCTTCAGAAAACAAAATTCTGGTATCGACCAAATTGCGACCCTCTGCATAATAATCGAACAAAGCATTGAATGGCAATCGCCTCTTTGCCTCAACTTCATAGATTTTGAGAAAGCCTTCGACAGTGTGGACCGCGAATTCATATGGAAGCTTTTGCCACACTATGGGGTCCCACCGCTTTACATGGACCTCATAAAGCAGCTGTATGAAGGTGCCTCCTGTCAGGTAATTCACAACGGAAGACTGACCGATCCATTTGCAGTTGAGACTGGCGTTCGCCAGGGATGCCTGTTGTCCCCAATGATTTTTCTGTTGGTAATAGACTGGATAATAAAACAGACAGTAAAAAGTGAGAGGAATGGTATCGATTGGAAGGTTTCCGAGCATTTGGAGGATCTGGAATACGCTGATGATGTCTGCTTGATATCACGTGACCCCCAACGTCTTCAGAGAAAGACCGATAGACTAGCACACTTTGCTTCATATGCAGGACTACGCGTGAATACCGAAAAAACAGACGTCCTCCGTGTGCTAACTGATGAGCACCCATCAATCACCATCAATGGTAAAGCAATCAAAGACGTCACGCAATTCGTCTACCTCGGCAGCATTGTTTCAATAAGTGGTGACACGGACGAAGACATAGTCGCCAGAATCGGCAAAGCAAGATACGCGTTCATAGCTTTGAAACCCATTTGGGAGTCGAAGGTTCTATCAAAACGCACGAAACTCCGTATATTCAGAAGCAACGTCAAATCCGTGCTACTCGATGGATCGGAAACCTGGCGAGTGACAGCAAAGTCTTCTGGCCGCTTGCAATCATTCCACAATAATTGCCTTCGTCGAATTATTGGGGTAAAATGGCCAGAAAAGATAAGGAATCAAGACCTGTGGCAGATTGCTGCTGAGGACCCGATCGCCCAGCAGATCAGTAGAAGAAAGTGGAGATGGGGTGGGCACACCTTGCGGAAACCTTATGATGACATCACGCGTCATGCTCTGGTATGGAACCCAATCGGGAAGAGACGGGCCGGACGCCCAAGGCTATCTTGGAAGCGCTCGTGTGAAAAGGAAATCCGCAAGTGTGGACTTAACTGGAACGACATCAAACTGGCTGCTATGGACAGGACCAAAATGGAGACAAGTTGCCGAGGCACTATGTTCTTCCATGAACTCAAGGGATTAAGTCAAGTCAAGCTCGTTATCCACATTCCAGTCTTAACAGTCTCCAGAACATTTTGGCGGTGCATAACTATATTTTTTGTGAATTTTATATTTAGAAATTGAGTCTCACGTGGTCAACCGATTACTGTATTGAGTAACTTTTTGTTCTCTTTACAATAAAGTTGTTCAACGGCCCACGTATCATATAGCCTCTGACTACTAATTCAAGCGCTCGCCATGTGACTCCGCAAATTGCTTCTGCTGCCTAGGGGGTGAAAGGTGATGGTAGGGGGTGAAAGCAGGTGATGGTAGTATGCTTCGGGCAGGTGTGGCTTATGGAAATGGAAGCGGTTCACCTACAGGTAGACGAGCCTTATTTGAAACCTTCACTTCATTTTGTAATTGTCTACTCATAAAAAGTTGTTAAATTCAAATTTGAATAAAAAATCAAAAGGCACATGCTCGTACGGCAGATAATAGTTTCACTCCAACTCGTCACGGTAACTCCTGTGAAGACATCACCTTCTGAAAGTATCATCCTAGTTGTTCCTTCGGTTCAATGGTTACGTCAAACGAGAGCTCATGTAGCATGAGAAGCCGCGTATTTTCCATATTAAACTATCCTAGCGTACATTTTTGGGTGAAAATGGAGGAGGCACTCCGTTCAACATTTCGTGACTTATAACATACGTAGCACCAGATACGGATTACGACCTTCGGCTCTACTGGTGTAAAGCTTAGCGCCAAGGTCTAATTCCGATGGTGGAAAAGGTTTTCGCATATTTTTAATTGGTTATCTCCTGCCACAAGCCAGACAATTTCCAGTCAATTAGGCACCATTTGCTTTCCTCGTTACGTGTACAGTGATTGGGAAACAACAGAAAAGTAGACTTGGTTTTACTGCAAAACCGAAACAAACTGCTCTCACTAAGAGAACGGTTCTGGAGTTAGAAACCTAGACCGCACGATCGGTGTATCTAGAATTAGGTGCTGTCATTAACAATGATCTAAAATTTGACGTTGCTGCCTTGCTGTCGATTCTGATATCAACATCAGGTATGCGAAAATGGTACAATTTTTCGGAAAGGGATGGGCTCTGATGAGCGTTTACTGCATGGAGTCTGATTAACCATGCCAAACGGATTACTGAAAGTAGCAGAACGAAGTAGTCGAGCGGAAGCGAACAAATTCATTCTCTCAACGGGAAGCGCAATAATGACTCGATTCCGGTGATCCACGTATATGGACTGACGTTCTTTTTAACGTTTGGCTGAAAAGGTGTGGTTCATCATAGTTTTACAACAGTCCTTAAAACGTGTCGAGAAAACCTCAGCATAACGTCTCTCATAAC
This sequence comes from Atriophallophorus winterbourni, assembly GCA_013407085.1. Taxonomy (NCBI): domain Eukaryota; kingdom Metazoa; phylum Platyhelminthes; class Trematoda; order Plagiorchiida; family Microphallidae; genus Atriophallophorus; species Atriophallophorus winterbourni. Next base: position 3,503 of record JACCGJ010023141.1, read on the forward strand.
CATCTACAATCAAAACATTGGCAACAGCTTGATCTTATTCACGTTGGACGCACTAATATGAAAAGCATAGTACTCACAAGATCATACCAGAACGCAGACAGTGAGACTAGCTATTCATTGGTTGGTACAAAACCGAAGCTTCTTCAGACAAGATTTCACCACGGGTAAAACAAAGGTCGATGTTAGTCATACGTGCGAATTTCATCTTTCTGTGCGATTCGAGCAAGATCTCAAATCCGAACCCAGCAAAACAACTTCATCAGATTCAGCCTCTTAAAGCTGGAAATACCTTAACACTGCACGCACATCGTTCATTTTACCGATTAATTAGAGAAATCTCGAACGAGCCACTGATTTGAATCCAAAGGTTCTGTGATTACGGTTGTCCTGGATGAAAAACTCGCAGCATTTCTAAAGTTCAAATCACTAACGACAAATTAAAAGTTTAAAGGAGCTAAACATAGATTCAAGATGTATCGTAAAAAAGCAAATAACAGCATAATACCACATGCAAGGTGATTCTTTTTGCTGATGACATTAAACTTTGGACCCGGATAAAAACAATTGCGGACTGTGTACAGCTGCAACGTGATCTAGATGCTCTACACGAATGGTCGGTACGGAATAATTTGCCATTCAATATCCAAAAATGCAAGGTGTTGCAAATTGGTAAGCCATTCTAGTACCAATATCACTTTGGGCAGATGATTTTGAGCTGGACCGAATCGGAAAGGGATCTTGGAGTCTGGGTATGCGGCAGCCTGAAGAACAGCCTGCATTGTGAGGTTATCTACAAGCGTGCTTCCAAGCTTCTAGGTATGCTGCGACGGATTTTCAGAACCTTCTCGCCAGGAACGTTGCCCACCATCATGAACGCCTATATAATTCCAACCATGGAACATGCATCACAAGCTTGGACTCCGTGGTTAAAAAAAGATATAATATTGCTTGACAAAATATACCATCGCGCAACCAAACTCGTACGAGGTTTCCGTAAACTAGCGTACGGGGAACGATTGCAAAAACTGAGGCTCCCCACTCCCCTCCAAAGAAGCCTTCGAAGCGATGTGATACTAACATATAAAACATTTATTCGAATACCGTGATTCACGTCATACACGCAGACACTCAGCGACACTGCAAATCCCCCACTCCCGTATCAGCTGTCGCCGATATTTTTATTGTGTACGTGTCTGTTTCCGTTGGAATTCCCTCCCTGAAACGCTTGTCATATCTCCCAGCATCGAAACGTTTATTCGAAATTTGGATACTTATTTGTTGCATAACGATTTGACGACACCTGCGTATTGACTCATGGTAAGTATACAACTTGACTATACTTGACATTACATGTTTATTTTATACCTATTTCCTGAACGTATATTTACTATGATATGGTAATTGTGAAGCTATGTGCTTTTTGTGACCATAAATTCTTGAATCTTGAATCTTGAATCAGGATATACGTAATATAATTCCACCAAATAGTACTTTCATTTTTGCATCCATGTGGTTCAAAGGAAATTCAAATTTTGATTTGATGTGCGGAAATGTCCGCAAGAAATGTGTGTTTGGCACTAAGGGTTTTCAATAAACAAACCCATCACAATGTTATTCAAAATAATAGAACGGAACGTTTATTTGAATATCAACTCTTTCAGTGAGGACAATTTCTGATGGTAAACTGTTCCACAGAAAGTGTACACGGACTGCACAAGAGCACCGGTGACAGCTTAATCTGGACTGTGGGATTTGAAGGGTCAGATTGTGACTGCGGGTCGGAAGCTTGGAATCAGTTGTGAAGAGGTGTCTGAGCGGATGGGAGTCCCGTATGGATTACTCGGTATGTCAGGATTAGGTCAGCTCGGATGCGTCTTGGCTCGAGGGTGCACAATCCAAGTATAGTCAGTCGCTGCTCAAAGGGTAGATTATGCAATCCATTACCCATTCTGGTTGCCTTATGATAAATCTTTTCAATTAGCGAGATGTCGTTTTTCATCCATGGTGTCCACAACTGGATGTATATATGTCTTGAGTATATTTGACAATGAGTGCGGTGGGAAACGTCCGAAAATTCGTATTAGTAAGCTGAGTACACTGATTGTATATCATTTCGCTTGATGAGGAGACAATTTCTGGCTGTCGGCTGTTCCACTAAAAGCATACACGGACCGCATCAAAGTTGCGGCGACAGTTTAATCTGGAATGTGGGATTTGAAGGGTCAGATTGTGACTGCGGGTCGGAAGCTTGGAACCAATTGTGAAGAGGTGTCTGAGCGTGTGGGATCCCGTATGGATTACTCGGTATGTCAGGATTAGGTGAGCACGGATGCGTCTGCGCTCGAGGGTGCACAATCCAAGTCTAGCCAGTCGCTGCTTCGAATACTGTGAGTCACAACATACACGCAGCCGATCAGCCAGTAATTCCCAATTAACATATTAGCTGTCACCGTTATCTTTATATTCTACGTATCGGTTTCTTTTGAAATTCTCTCCCCGAAACTATTGTGACCGCTCCCAGAGTCGAAACATTCATTCAAAATTTGGACGCGTATTTCTTGTATAGCGAATTGACGGCACCTGCGTATTAACTCATGATGAGTATTCAATTGGACTATAAGTGACATTACATGATTATGTGCAATTTTTTTTCATGAACGAATATTCACTATGCCGTGGTAATCGTGAAGCTCTGTTTTCGTGACCATAAATTCTTGAGTGTTGTAATCGGGAAATCAAAGTTATCAGACCACATTCGCACTAGAAAGATATTCGCAAATACACATGAGAAGAATGTGTTTAGAGTTATTACGAAAGAAGAGAAGAGGAGATAGCAGAACGCTGGTTGAACATCATGCTAAGTCATTAAAGCAAATTTTATTGGTCAGTAATTCACTCTCCAAACGTATTAACTTTCTGACTGAACCATTTGAAATTTTAGCTGAAACACATCGGTTTTTCAACGAGTAACACCAGTTGTTCAACTAGGCGCGCAGCTAATTTTTTCATACATTCACAATCTGGCATAAGATTTTGTTTTGTGAAATCATCAACAACAAGTTTCACTCACGAGATTTCAACATGTTTATACGTGACAAGTGTTAATTTGGCATAGCATGACAATGCGTGAACTCAGTTGCGTTGGCACAATAACCATGGTATACTCAATGAGGCCAGCATTATAATTATCAACCACCTACGCGATCGATCGGAGTTAGTGCCGTAGTTCTCACCGTGCAACCGTTGAGAACCCGCATTGTTTTTAATGGTGTGAGATGACATATTCGAGAGCGTGATTTGAATGATTAATGTGAAGTTTAAAACCGCAGTTTTCTCAAAACGTTTGCTAAATTAAAAGATCCAAGAAGACGACGATAGTCGCGTCATTTCATGACGGATATGACAGGAACACCAAGTCCAAATGTCTAATTTCAAGACCATTATTTGGCGTGAAACTAATAGGAAGACCATCAGGAAGAATTATTCTAATTGTAAACCTCGTGAATCAGAGTAAATGTCACATTTTTGTGAGAAATGTTACCAGATGTAGCACGATGCTCAACAGATAGAATGCCGACAAATCTCGTACAAAAATAATGGATATATTGACGTCGATCATAGGTTGAGGAAGTACAAGTTCTCACATTAGAGACATTGCAAAAGATCAGTTTCACATTGAGAAAGTGTGGCTGTTAGCCACAGAATAAATATGACCCGAAGGGCACTTTATTTCGTGGGATGGTTTATTATTTCCACTGTTCATTCGTTTAAAGGATAATGATGTATTAAGTGAGATGGACATCCATGAATGACATCGCTCAATGCTATTATTAGATATTGAGCTAAATTTCAGGGATGATTAACTATAGCGGAATTACCGTAGATTCAAATGGGCAAAGATTTACAAACTTTCAGAACCAGGTAATTAGGTCAAGCAAATTCATAGAGTTGATTCCCAAATGGAGCTTGCTGGATAACGTTGACAGGACCAACCTGTTCAATCAAATGTGTTGAAACACATGCAGATGGGGTTAAACACATGAAATGATCATCTACATGCATTTCCATCATACACACCCCACGACCTGTTTCGTGCTGTTTACACTCATCAGATAGGGACAGTAAGATCAGGATCCGCATGCGCTTGAAACAGTGGAAGAATGGTAAACAAGGAGCGCTTGTACGCCACTGTTGGACAAGGCTGGTACGACCAACCAGTTCAATCAGATGTGTCCAAAAACATGTATAATGGGGTTAAACCCATAATCATGAACTAAAATGCTCATTCGCATGTATTTCCATTACATTCACCCACCATACGACCGGTTTCGTGCTGTTTGCACTCATCAGGTAGGGACAGTAAGATCAGGATCCGCATGCGCTTGAAACAGTGGATAAATGGTAAACAATATGCGCGTGTATGCCATTGTTGGATAAGGTTGTTACGACCAACATGTTCAAGCACATGTTCTCACAAACTGGCTCGAGCAGTGGTTTACTAGTTCAGCTTGTTTACCATTATTCTACTGTTTCAAGGCACACAATCCTACACGTACAGTCTCCGCCTAAGGTGGGCAAACCGTATGAAACCTGTCGTGGGTGTGTTTGATCGAAATGCATGCAAATACGAGTTTTTCGATTGCAACATATTCCAGTCAACCTCGCTGAGTATCTAAAACGGAACCCTTGTGCTGCGCCACGGGTAAATTTTTATCGATCTAGGCATTATTCAATCCACACATACTCTCACACGAATGTGTGAGGAATTTTTTTATTAGGGGCTATGAATAATGTGAATCCGTGATTCTTCACCACTGATTCGATCGGATATTAGTCTATTCCGTCAAATATGTTTGAATCATCAAGATAGGAAGACTGAATGCTTAGTGTTGCATCACCAAATGATTTCAGCAACCAATATAGAGTGATTAGCTACACACAAACGTGATACCCCTCCAGAATTCACGTCGAGTAACGGATATGTTCGCAACAGAACACGTACAATGGGAATCCCATTTCAAAACATACGAGTGGCCCATTTAGGTCGACAGTTCCAAGTGTACCATTGAGTCAAACATAAATACACGATCACTCATCCAGCAAAACTATTCCAATGTGCCAGGCATGTTGGTGTGTTGCTCGAACCCGAGTAAAACTTATGAACTTTTGATTATCTTTCCAACTTTCATACAATCTAGTGCAGAACAATACAACCTCTCCATACTCAAATGACTCAGTGTAATTTCCCATAACCTGAAATTGAAGCCAATAACGAAAGCTAACCAACGAAGAGTTGGTAGTTTTTCACAAATAATACAATAAATCCTCTGGCAACGTGTCGTTGACAGGTAAATGACAGAAGAATGCAAGTGGTCACGTTTGTTAACGCTACCACGTGTTTAATCACTGTTTCAGGTGATTTTGGTTTTTCGGTTACATAATCCGTGCACAGCAATTTAAGTTCGCTGAAAACATTATGTGCCATGCGAAACAAAAACACACAATCAGGTTTGGTTTGACCGATTCCACGATCAGCTGAATCTCACGTGATCAAACAGCTGACTTTTGAACCTGAAATGAAAACGAGAACTCATTTTTGCGAGAAATATTTTAGTGATTTATATCACTGCAGTAAGGAAAGAGTGTAGATTTTGTTGCGGTGGTACTCAGATTAATTGATGCAAAACCCGTCAACACAGAATGCACTAAGCAAATTTTTATAAAATACAGCATCGAGCGTACTAGTGAACACTGACATTTTAAACCATGGTAAGTTAATTCAAAGTTTTAATGGCCCAGTTTAAAAATATCAGGAATGCATAAAAACAACAAGGTAGATGGAAAATAAGCTTATGTATTGAGGTGCGAGGTTGGATTTGGTCAACATATACTTGTCAAGTTCAGCCTTGAAGGTATTCAGGCTTGATGCACAAATGATATGTGGGGATAGAGAGTTCCATATAAAACGAACTCGGATGAGCAATCTTGTTCTAAATTGCCAGTTCAGAATTTGATGCTTAAAACAACATCAATGTGCCTACTGGCATTACCTTATCAGCGGTGCCAACCACACCTCGTACTATTAAACAGACCACAATCTCAAATAGAAGACGTCAAACTAAATGTTAAAGTTAACGAAGGGATGTACGTAAATTACACTACAAGCATGTAATGTGTTGCTCACCAGGGAAAATTTGGCTAGCTCACAATTTGCGAATTTCAACTACACGAAGAATTAGCATTCATTTCACTTGATGCCTATCGTTTATTTCAGCATTCAATTCCACCACACACGGAAGGGTTGCTAGGATCAGCTTTCAATTTCAGCGCGACTCATCGGGCCTTCGTAATAAAGACAAGCTCATGAGCTGTGGGCGAATGGCTGGTGCCCCTGGAATGCGGTCAAAAGTAGGAAAGGATAATCTGAATATAAACCTCCACTGATTATAGCTATATTTAATCATGAAAAAACTTCAGGACCCAAACTTGAGGAAAGATCCGGCGCTGATTGTTTCAAAGAAAAAGTTTTCGTGATGCTTATTGACCTCGACGAGAAAAGATAGGCTTTTCTAAGGTTTAAACGATAGATGAAAACTTGAGAGGATAGACCAATATATTGTGGTGCTCACATCCCCATCTCTCACACACCACTACCGGTTTCTGACTGTTTGTCGTCATCAGGTGGAGACAGTAATATCAGGTTCAGTGAGTCTTGAGAGGATAGAATTTAGGTTTCAATACTGCGAAATAATGCACAAAACGCCAATTAGATTGAAATAAGCATCAATAGCCCAAGCTTTTATCGAATGTATGGTGACAGTAAGATAGGTAGATTGGACAACATGTTTCTCATCTCTGGTTGATACAAATATAGACGGATGGAAAATTAACATTACATCGAATACATGACATTGAGCGGTTACAAAGGATGTTCCACTTATCTTCTTACACTTTGCACTCAGCAGCACCACAACGCTTAACCGAATGACGACGGTACACCACTGAAAATTTGGGCAATAAGAGTTTATCTCACAAGACACGTGTGTGAACCCAAAAGCATCGAGTTGTTCAAGAATTAGGGTGAGATTGGAACAACTACAGAAGAAACCCACATCTGAATACTGCCAATACACCACATGCAATCGTAGTCAATTCAATGGTCTAAAAAGCACATAGCTTTACAAAAACCACAGAATAATATGCGAATTACAAAAACATAGTTAGTAAAACGGGGTTTGTTTGCCTACTGATTAGTTCAGAAATCACGTAAAAATACATAGAGCAGAAATTGTTTTCAACCGGTTTGATAGGGTAAATATGTATAGTTTACTTCGATGCATTGTTTCAAAGCTTTATGATGCAGAATATATTGTTTCAATGTTTAGATTGGTCGATATGAAGTTGTCCAAGTTCGATTTGAATATATCCAAGTTGGGTGAATGTGCAACGTTACGGGGTAGGGAGTTCCAAGTAAAACATACACGTACAGAATAAACATACCTTCGACAGTTCAGCCTCGAGTCGGGAATAAGTACTGTATAGTTATGACTCCGGCTTGTTCGTGGTGGTAGTCGTGTGAATAGTTGATTTAGGGGATGGTTGTGGGTATGAAGTATATTGAACATAAGAATCAAGTCGCCTCTAAGACGGCGGTAGCGAGAGTCGAAGAGATTGAGGCTTGTAATCCGATCTTCGTATTGTTTATGTTTTAAACCACGTACGAGCATGGTGGTCCGATGATATATTCTCTGCAAGAGACTGATATCCTTCTGTAGCCAGGGTGACCAAGCCTGAACCGCATACTCCATGGTTGGCCTCAAGTACGTATTAATTATTCGATGAACCTTAACGTGATGAAGGAGATATTGACTGCAGCAGCTTCTTTGAGGACAGCCCTACGAACCTTGTAATTCACAACCAGACAGCATAAACTGGTCGCGGTTTCGTCTAGCGACAAAGTGAATCGATGTATTCAAACAGATTTACTGAATGTCCATCTTGCCACGCAATAGCGGTTATGAAAGACACTAAAGTTCTAGACGTTGGCAAGGCATGTACATTTCGATTGAAACGTTCATTAAAACGAGTTCTGTTAACGAACAAAATGGGAACACCATCGATCAAGAGAGAGCATCCTTGCAACTTCCACTGCCAGTCTGAGTGACAACTTGCTGACACGTTGAATGATGATTTGCACACGATGCTGTCCGTCGGACCTAACATCTGAGTGTCACTCAAGTAGATCGAAAGAGCTAAACTTTTAAACGTTCACGAAACTTGACTGAATACATCTTCCATTTGAGGCGTAGGCACATAATTCCAGTCTATTTGTGTCTAGTCTTCTACAGAATCCGTGGATGTTAGCCAGGGTGACCAAGCCTGAACCGCATACTCCATGGTTGGCCTCAAGTACGTATTGATTATTCGATGAACCTTAACGTGGTGAAGGAGATATTGACTGCAACAGCTTCTTTGAGGACAGCCCTACGAACCTTGTAATTCACAACCAAACAGCATAAACTGGTCGCGGTTTTGTCTTTAGACAAAGTGAATCGATGTATTCAAACAGATTTACTGAATGTCCATCTTGCCACGCAATAGCGGTTGTGAAAGATACTAAAGTTCTAGACGTTGGCAAGACATGTACATTTCGATTGAAACATCCATTAAAACGAGTTCTGTTAACGAACAAAATGGGAACACCACCGAACAAGAGAGAGCATCCTTGCAACTTCCACTGCCAGTCTGAGTCACAACTTGCTGACACGTTGAATTGATTTGCACACGATGCTGTCCGTCGGACCTAACATCTGAGTGTCACTCAAGTAGATCGAAAGAGCTAAACTATTAAACGTTCACGAAACTTGTCTGAATGCATCTTCCATTTGAGGCGTAGGCACATAATTCCAGTCTATTTGTGTCTAGTCTTCTACAGAATCCGTGGATGTTAGACACTTGCACTTCCACAGCTTTATTTTTTCATGATTGAATGGCAGTTAAACATAGTTACATGCTACCGGTGTAATGCTGTATGGTATGAAAGCATAAGCCTGATCCAGGCAAAGTGCGCACAGTCAGAGACTGCACTTACTTTATTTTTGTGCGACTATCTCCTCCTGGAGGATGAGTCAGCTTCAATGAAGATTCTTGGGAATTTAGGTACAAAGCGGCGTCCCCAGCACCACTCGGCGTTTGTTCGAGTCAGCTTCTCTAGCCTTTGCACAACCAAGTGCGACCTGCAAGGCAGCAGGGAGTTGCCAGAAAGAGGTGGTCTACCAGACTCTGTTCCAGGTTTTTCCTCAGGGTTTTCTCCCGAAGCCTTTCCCGCGATCGGGTATCCCGAAGGCAGCGGAGGTTTAAAATCAGGGTTTTCCTTCCCTTAGAGAAATGCCCTCCCAGGCTAACGAGCTCCATCTGCCCGAAGCAAACTGGTTTTCAGGCGCCAGTCACTCGCCTTCGCCCCTTCTCCTGTTGGTAGAAGCAGTTCCGCCGGGCTCGGGGAGCCACTCGTGCAGGCCAGAAGCTGGACTTGGTTGTCAGAGGCTATTTGAGACGCGGCCATATGGGAGCATTTTATAAACAGTGGGAGCTTATCCCCACTGCCACCCCGGCTATGACAAACCCTTTGTGCACGTGGGCTGAGATACTGTCAGGTTGCCCAGGACAAGACTGATATGCTGTCTATGATGTTGATGGCCTGCCTGAGTTATTTTACTGTTTATCGAACAACGTATACATTTATCAAGAAATATAGCAATGATCCAATAACCAACTTCCGACAAATCGTGGTTAGTTGATAAACAGAAAGCTTTTCGTGTTGATCGAAAATATGATTACTATTGAACAGGAAAACAGATGAGCGAATTTACAGCAGTTTACAGTTAATCTCATCTAAATCACAAGTCTGAGGAAATTCGGGGAGGGGGGTTATAACATTGCTACATTGTCACACAACTTCCGCCGCAACGTAGCACTGACGAAGGATCGAGGCATCCGACGCATGATTGTATTGTTCCGGGCTGGTTGATGACGTGCTATCGGCCGAAATTAAACACGCGGTGTCTTTACACATCAACGGGGAATGCCTGGACTTGCGAGGCGACGAGCGCTTAAAATGCAGCCGACTAGAAAGAAGATTCAATGTGGCCTCATGACGTTTGCGCTGTTTGGCCAAGGATTTGTGGACGACCGAGTAAAGATTCGTTAAGCCTTTCCATTCAATTTCGATGCCCTACAAAAACGATAGAAGAGCATGTTAGAATGAAAAGTTGTCCAGTGGTGCTGAGTTGAACCCTGAAGTACGACAAAATTAGATAGAACTGGACGTATGGTAGACGTATTGGGATAGGATAAGTAAAATAAGCGTTTATAGGCCGATTAGCATAGCAGAAAATAAAGAGCAGTGATTGAAATTACCGGAAGCGGTATGTGCAAACTACAGACGATTGTTCGAGCGCACATTTTTGCAGTATGTATGTATGAAATCCCAATCGTGACTGAGGCAACGTGTCGTACAATCAAGTTCCGGATGTCAGGTTGCCTAGACCTAGACAGATGAGAATGAAAACAGAATGGCAGTGGGACTCCAGCGTGTGTTCGGATGCAGCTCACTACCGGTGGCACGGTGTTCGCTGCGCAGTAGAGAAGTGCTGCACATTGAAGCAATAGTATGTATGTATGAAAGCACAAGCCTGATCCAGGCAAAGTGCCGCACAATCAGAGACTGCTCGTGGGCTGAGATACTGTCAGGTTGCCCAGGCCTAAATCTGCATTTATTTCAAGAAGTATCTCTCGCGCTAGATTTCAAGTCTCCAGATTCTAGCACCGAAAGCACAATCTATCACCCAGAGCGAGAACCCGGCAGCTCTGGCGATTACATTTAATGATATTCTTAAATGCGTTACTGTGGTAAACACAGCTTATCAAAGTGATCAAATAACTTAGCATGCTTCTCAAGTTGAGTGACGTGAAAAGCTGTTGACACCGTCCTGGCCAATCGCGATAATTGTGCGTGGGCCACAGGCGTACGCACCAAGACACAACACATGCGCTTTGACCTTATAGACGCGTATAGTTTGTCAAACGATTGTTTGAACGATCTCACCGCATGCATGAAATCAATTACAAGATTGTTCCAATGTCAACAATAATATTTGTAATCTCGAAGTGATACTTTCAGTCTAGAAAGCTTTCTTGAGACCAAGCATTCAGATAAGAATCGATTGCTACCACCTAGAGGGATATAATAAAGTTGTCTATTGATGATGATGTGAAAGCACAATCCTGATCCAGGCAAAGTGCCGCACAGTCAGAGACTGTAGGTAGGCTGAGATAATGTCAGGTTGCCCAGGCCTAGACAGGTATGACAAAAGAAATAGAAAGAAAGGTGTCTATTAAACAATATCGACCAACTACATGCTGTGGACGGCTACAAGGAAAGTGATGGGCATGATAAAAGCGAACAGACGGTGTACGCCAACGTGAAACTCAGACCAAAGGAAAAAGGATCAGGGTCTGCCCATACGAAACTTACCTTCAGCACCGTCATCATGAAAACTCCTAGACTAATCAGCAGGAGACCAACGGTGAGTTCCACATAATCCAAGGGATCCAAGTTGGACCATTCTTGAAATAGCAACGCGGATGCAGACAGAACAAAGCCGGTGAAAAACACATACAACAAGGCGGTGACTAGCCCCGTGTTGAACAAGTCCAAGGCACGGTTCAAGTAGTAGAGTTGAACGAGCAAACCGAAAAGTAGCATTCCGATGAGTAACCAGAAGAACCATGAGTGAAGGACAGGCAATGGACCGAATAGGACAGCTTCCTATTAAATTGGAGGAGAATAAATAGTGATGTCTAGTTGGAGTATGAGTAGAGGAAAAGTGTGATTGTATGTATGCTAAACTGCTGCAGATCCAAAGACTACAGGTACGCTGGGATACCAATACATCATCGAAACAGGGGACATATATATGGATAATGGCAATGAGACTACAGCGCGTGCTCGCGAGTAACCCTATATGGGCGGCAATCAATTCAGCACAGCATTACACAATAATTGGTCCATTGTATGCCTGTGTGAGCTGCTGTTTAGTATGCATGTATGTATGGAAGCATAAGCCTGATCCAGGCAAAGTGGGCTAAGATACTGTCAGGTTGCCCAGGCTTAGACAGAAAATAGAAATGGAAGTGAGAATCCAGCGTGTTTAAGCATGCAACTCACTACCGGTGGCCACTCAATTTAGCACGGTGTTAGCCACGCAGCACAGAAGTACTGTATGAATGCATATCCGTGCATCCGTGTTTAGCATGGGAAAAGCGTAAAACGGTCACATCTGAACGGTGACCGAGTGAATCAAAGTGCCGTTGCCTGTATGTACGGATAAATTCAGGAAAGGAATCACTGTAGATAAATAGCAGTGACAGCTTAGCCTCAGCTCATCAACGATTAATTGTGCAGAAGAAAAGCACGTTTGTGCCAAACAACGTCTGATTGAGAAAGGAATGATAGATAAAAAGAATAGGTATAACTAGCAATTTCAATGCAATTTCTTTAGCAAAACTAAACGTGTGATGCCACGGTTCAATCAATGATTCACCAGCAAGGGACTTCACATGCATAGGATAAATGATATCCTAATAGTCTAGTTCCGTCAGTAATGACAGTCCTGATGTTATTGTTGGTTTCATTCAATCGATATCGAGCACAATGTACATTTCGAGGATATCGAGCGCTTAATGTCTACATTAGTTTGCACGTAACTGTATAATCCGAATCGAAAGTAACGATCTGTCGAGGTTCCAAAGATTATCATAGTCGGGGGTGGCCGCAAGGATAAGCTCCCACTGTTTATAAAATGCTCCCATATGGCATGTGTCTCAAATAACCTCTGACAACCAAGTCCAGCTTCTGGCCTGCACGAGTGGCTCCCCGAGCCCGGCGGAACTGCTTCTACCAACAGGAAAAGGGGCGAGGGCGAGTGACTAGCTCCTGAAAACCAATTTGCTTCGAGCAGATAGAGCTCGTTAGCCTAAGGGAAGGAAAACCCTGATTTTAAACCTCCGCTGCCTTACGGGATACCCGATCGCGGGAACGGCTTCGGGAGAAAACCCCGAGGAAAAATCTGAAACAGAGTCTGGCAGACGGTTAGTTGGTGTATACCACCTCTTTCTGGCAACTCCCTGCTGCCTTGCAGGTTGCACTTGGTTGTGCAAAGGCTAGAGAAGCTGACCCGAACAAACGCCGAGTGGTGCTGGGGACGCCGCTTTGTATCCGAATTCCCAAGAATCTTCATTGGAGCCGATCATCATTCAGGAGGCGATAGTCGCACAAAAGTAAAAGTATCTGTCGAGGTGTAGATACTCAGGCTAGCAAAGGGCTATCATCAGGAGAAGTAGGATTTGATCAAGTTTATACAAAAGTTAAGCAATGACCTGCAAAAATGATCTGACGGAGACAAAGGCATGACAGAAAATAGAAAACCAACCCTCTGGGTCTACACAAATTAAGATACCTTATCGAAGACACTTACTTGAACGGCAACACCGATTCCCTTGCAAGCCATGACCGAAAGAGAGCCCAAACTGGCGCTGATCAGAATATAAATGAGTGGATTCGACCGGCCGGAACGCGGGCCGATGATTAGAATGAGAAGGAAATCCATGACGAGTATTGAACTCGCGTAGATAAGAAAAGCTAAATGGGGGTGGAGCAAAGGAGAACTTAATGAACGTGCATCAGTCGATTGGCGTCGAATAACAGATTGAAACAGTCAGTCCGAGTACTCGAATAGGTGAACATCGAATACGATTTTACGAAAAGACGATTCGATAAAAACGATTATCGCATTAGACAAACGGTATCACGGTCAAGACCAAATCATCCAGGATGAAAGTATGCAGCTGTAGCACATATTCAGTCTACATAACAAACAGAATGTGAACTTTAGTTGCTGTGACCGAGATCTAGTTTATACTAGTTCAAGGCATGCGAATCCGGATCGTACTGTCCCTAACTAAGGAGTGCAAACAGCACGAAACCGGTCGTGGGGTGTTTGTATGATGGAAATGCATGCAAATGAGCTTTTAGCTTAAACGTTATTGTCAATTATCACCTATCGTTACAATAGAATCTAAAATCGGGCAAATAGACAGCATTATCGCGTGCAACGGACAATAAGCGGCAGGTTTTCTGGTATGTATGAAAGCACAAGCCTGATCCAGGCAAAGTGCCGCACAGTCAGAAACTGCACGTGGGCGATATTACTGTCAGGTTGCCCGGGCCTAGACAGATATGAGGGGGTAAATAACAATAGAAATGGTAGTAAGACTCCAGCGTGTTTCGGCATGCAGCTCACTACCGTTGACCAATCAGTTAAGCACGATGTTAGCCGTACAGCACAGAAATACTGCACGATTGCACATCAGTGCAAGGTTTTCTGGTGGCTTGGGTGAGGTACCTATACCTCGAATCAAACATGCATTCGAGCAAGTGTTGTGAACGAGTAGAGCGACATCAGCATGACAGCTTCTTGGCGGCTTTCAATGTCACGCATCATAACAAGCTTTCCTGGCCACTTCGCTTGACAACAGACAAGATTAATCAAACATTCCAAGAAGATGTCTACAATAAGACGGCTACTGAACACGATTTTGGGCCATATCGGTAAGCGTAAAAAGCCACGGTGAATTTTAATCTTTTGGACCCCAAACCGGAAGACGGATCACATCAACCGCAGCTAGTTTAACAGTCAAAGCCTTCATCTGCTTGAGCCAAGTCAGAGTCTGACCACCCTTACAACGACACCATTCCGGGCTAGGACTGGCAAACAAAACCGCGTTAGGAAAACGATGATTTCCCATTCGCAATACGTGGCCCACCCATCGGAGTGTATGCACGTTAATTTGTTTTCCGATGTCTACGTCGCTACCAAAGATTCTATTACGGATAGTTGCGCTAGGTATCCGATGGTGCCAAGTAACTCCAGCAATAGTGCGGAGACAACAATTGCCGAAGACCTGCAGACGTCTTATTTCTTCATCTCTCAGTGTCCAGTTTTCACATCCGTACAGTAAAACCGCGCATACTGTAGCCTTATAGTCTCTACCCTTGAGCTTTAGAGACAAACTTGTTTGACGCCACAGATGACCTAAGTTACGAATAGGTACCGTAACTGTGGAAATGCGAGCTGAGATCACCTTATTTAAACAAGCGTTGCTAATAATGCAACTACCCAAATAGGTAAAACAGTTTACAGTCGCAAGTTCTCTCATTATTAAGGCATACTGCTGCACTTGAAAGGTACAAACCGCATACCGAAGGATGGTATGATACTACATAGTGGGTCTAAAGTAGACTGAGCATCCGCATAGGAATCGAGGAGTAAAACTACATCGTCGGCATAATGTAAATCAAAAAGTTTCGTATCGCGACCTACCTGAATACCCGGTGTTGGTACCCCTGCATTACATACATCCAGTATAGCGTCAATTACAAAATTGAACAAAAATGGAGAAATTGGACACCCTTGTCGGACACCACTAACCGTAGGAAAGTTCGCTGACAGGCTATTATACACCCCAACACGCCCAGAACTATAAGAATAAAGCGCCCGAAATATGTTAACGTACTGTTGTTCTTGGAAAAGAAGACAACATTTATAAACCAACTAAATAAGCGAATGTTGCATTTATCATCAGTTATCTACCCCATATCTATCAACTACAAAATCACACTGTAATTTTTTGAAGCCTTCAAATAAATCTTATTGGGTCGGCTGAATGCCTGGATCTATTTGAGAAAGAATCACGTCGACTTTTGTGGACGGATATCAAACCTCATCAGACGAGGAAGGATGAAATTCGAAAATGAAAGTCACAAGAAAGCTGTTGCGCTGATGTCGCTCTACACGAATGAATGCGTGTTTGATTCAAGGTGTAGGCACCTCATCTCAGTTCGTATGAGCTTAATCTTCAACAGGTTCAATAGTTTTTCAGGCCCCACCCTACCACATGTGCACGGATGTGCAATCGTGCCGTACTCTGTGCTGTGCGGCTAACACCTTGCTAAATTGTTTGGCCAGAGGTAGTGAGCTGCACGCTGAAACAGACTGGAGTCTCACTAGCATTTCCTGTTCTTTTCTTATTCATATCTGTCTAGGCCTTGGCAACCTGACAGTATCTTCGCCCACGTACAGTCTCTGACTGCGCGGCACTTTGCCTGGATTAGGCTTGTGCTCTCATGCCATACCACATCCCTTCCACATCTCTTTAGAATTATATCGTATGGTGGTTATATGGCAGTTAAGCATTCGGTACATGTTGCCGGGATAATGCTGTCAATGTTGGTGAGGACGATGGTCATGCAATCCGAATACTTACCGAAAGACATCTGCAATGCTAACCCAATAAAAATGCATGCACAGAACCAGTGGACATTTTACACTCGGAGTACCACGTTAGTGGAAAACGGTTGAGTTGATTACGACCCCACACGAGTCGGGCTAACTAATTGTAACGCGAAGCTGTACAGTAAATAAGATTTCACAATCTGCATAGAGTGCTAGACTGAAGCACCGACGACAATGCGTTTATAATACCAGCAATGAACGAACGGGATAGAATGAATATGCTATGACAATTTACTGCGAGCCATATATTTATCACGTGAATGAGTACCCGTACCTTGATCAAAAAATTTCTGTTGCAGCTGAATCAACGAGTCGATTTTCTGCTCTTTCGGCGCATGCAGCACAATCAACGTTGAGCCAAGCAAGCAAATAAAACAACCAAGTTTGGCCACTGTGTTCAGACGTTCGTTTAGAAAGCGTGCACTCAACAAGGCAGAAAACAAAACAGACAGTCCACCAAGAGGGGTGACTAGGGACGCTGGTGCCAGGGCGTAAGCGATAAAGTTCGCGCCTTCGCCCATGGCAAACAAACTGAGTCCCAGCCACCAAATCCAATCGCGGAGGTAAACGAGACCACCATCACCTGCAAGAAGAAGAAACAGACAGCTTTAAATTCATGATCAGACACATGGTATTGTATGGTCATCATCATCATCATCATGAAGCACAAGTCTGAAGCCAGACAAAGTGCCAAGCAATATGAAGCAGGAAGAGCAGATAAGCAAGCGGAATACGCAAAAGCAAATGCACAAAAAGCAGCTCGTTTTTGTAGTTTCACTGCATGCGATTTTTTGGGTTTTTTTTGTTTTTTATGTAAAATGATACCGAATAAAAAAAATTATGACACACATAATAAAATACACTGGCGCCACTGACTTCGGTTTGTAGCCATATCGCGTAAGGTTTCCAGCCAACTATTAGGTGGAGCTTTTGGACCCCACCCAGGCAAACGAATACGCCCAACTGAGCCTAGCGCTACGGTGAGTTTCTTCATCCCAACGCGCCACGTCCTGGACTGGCCACCCGATCTTTTCTCCCAGCTTCTGTCAGGCTCTGCGAATAAGGCGCGGTACGGTAAACGGTGAGTAGGCATTCTTAATACATGTCCCAACCATCGCAAGCGAGCAAGCATCGGCATTTCTCTCAGTCCGTGGCCACCTGGTCCTACAACCCGCTTGCAGACATCTATATTTGTAACACGATGCTGCCACCGAATGCGAGCAATTCTACGCAGGCAACGGGTATCAAAAACAGAAAGCCGACGGACATCTTCCACTCGGATAGACCAGGTTTCGCAGCCATAAAGGAGTGTAGCACGCACCACTGCGTTGTACACTCTGCCTTTAGTATGGAGTGAAACATCGCGTCGACGCCACAGGTGGCGAAGGTTAGCAAACACTGCACCCGCTTTGCGAACACGATGTGAGATCTCGTCCTCGACACAACCTCCAGCGGAGATACAACTGCCAAGGTAAACAAAGCTGTCGACCAATTCAAGATTGACATCGCACACAGTTAGGTTTAGAAGAGAGCCGCTCCAATCCTGGGTGAGTGTTTTACATTTGTTAGACGCAAAGCACATGTCATACCTTGAATCTTCAAGTGCCAGGCGGCCCAGGGCTTGTTGCATTATATGAGGGTCATCTCCCAGAAGTGCGATGTCATCCGCATACTCTAGATCGGTAGCTCTCTCACCCGGCAGAAGTTCAACACCTGAGCCCACCAGACCAGCTAAAGCTTTTCTCAGGACATCGTCGATCGCGAAGTTAAAAAGGAACGGCGCACCCCGCTAGGGATATTGAACGAGGACGACAATTGTTCGTACGCTCGAACCCTGCCCGAAGTTTGGCAATATAATGCTTTCAAGATACAAACATACTTCTCGGGCACTCCATGTCTCAGTAGACAGTTCCAAAGTCTTTCACGATCGATTGAATCGAATGCCGCTCGGATGTCAAGGAATACCACGATAGTTGGTTTACGAAAAGTGTCGCGTTGCTCCAGTAACTGACGGAGTGTGAAAATTTGATCTATGCACCCTCGGCCGGCACGAAACCCAGTTTGCTCCTCACGGATTTGCTCTTCCCGTTTGGTACTCAATCGATGAAGCAGAATGGACGCCAGTATTTTAGGAGCTACTGAAATGAGACTGATACCCCGATGATTTTCACAGGAATCGCGCCGTCCCTTTTTGAAAATATGAGCAATTATTGATTCTCTCCAAGGGATCGGAACGCGTTCCTCAGCCCATATGTTGGCGAACAGCGTTTGAAGTTCGCGAACTAAAGCGAAACCGCCATCTTTGAACAATGACGGAAGCAAAGCATCAGCAACTGATGCCCGATGGCGCTTAAGGCTCCGGACTACACTGTAAATCTCTGATTGAGTCGGAGCCTCAAGAGAAATCGACCATGGGGTACAGTGTTCCGTATTCTCGAAATCAGCGGGTGCAGAAGGCCAGTTAAACTGTGCTTCAAAATGTTCTGCCCATCGCTCCATGCGTCTGTGCGTGTTAAAAACTGGCAAACCATTTGCTTCACGTATCAACTCACTGATGCCTGGTCGCCCGCTTCCAGTTGTTCTGATGAGTTGGAACAATTTTCTGAAATTGCCTACAGCTGCCGCATATTCTATTTCCGTAGCCTTAGAACTCCACCAACTTTCCCTGTCGGTTCTCAAACTGGCAACCAGTTTACGTTTAATAAGCCTTCGTGACGCATCATGTATGCTATCAGCAGAAAGCAACCGACGTTGGTCCATTAATTGGAGAGAATTCGCAGAAACCCAGTGCTGAGCTACACGGGAAGTCAACCCACAACTATCCAACGCGGCTGTTTCCAAGGAGGTTTGAATCCCACTCTATTGGTCATCGATACTATTTTGGGGAACTGTAGACAGATGCAGACTCAAATTGACCTGAAACCCTCGGAGAACCGGGAGATCGTTAAGCCTAGCATCATTCAACTGCCTTGCAACATTTCTACGTTTCCCATTAAAACGCATCGAGAGCTTAGCACAGACTAACGCATGATCGGACTCTAGACAGGTGCACCAGTAGGAGCGGCAATCTTGCACACTCCCTCGCCAGGAGTAGCTGATAGCAATATGGTCAATTTGCGTGAACAAGGCCGCCGATGGAGATCTCCAAGTGGAGCAGTGGCGCTTCGAATGGCGGAAGTTAGTGCTGGCAAGGTACAGTCTGTGCTCTGAGCACAAGTTAAGCAATCTTTCGCCGTTGTCATTACGATGACAATCGAGACCAAACCGTCCACCCACGAAATGCTCGTTTAAGGATAGACGGCCAACACGTGCATTCATGTCTCCAGCTAGGACAACGATGTCACTCCTCGATGCAAGTCTAATGAGTTCTTGTAATCTTCCATAAAACTCATCCTTGTCACGTTCAGAGCTACAATTAGTCGGTGCATAGGCAGCAACCACAAACAGGTCGCGGGATTGGTTGCGAAATCGGCCTTTTTTGCACGAACCCTGTAGTCTTACTGCACAAAGGCGACTGTCGACTGGGATCCAGTCTAACAGTGCGACCTCAGCTCGCTCACTCGAGACGATTCCGACACCAGCTTGACCAGATACCATGGCATCGTCATCAGTGGACAAACGTAGATAGTGTGACTTACGTAAGTTCGAAGGGTTAGACAATCGTGCAACTGAGCTAGAGTTATGCATGCGTGTTTCCGACAAACAGCACACATCGACATCGAGGCTATCGAGCGTGCGAGCCAAGGCTGCCTGCTGTCCGATGCTAGCTAAAGTCCGTACATTAAACGCAGCTAATTTTGAATGGTACGTGTGTGCGAAAGAACGCTGTGAAGGCATTCGAAGCAGGCAAAATATTCGAAGTAGCTGAATTTGGAAACTTCGATGAACAAGCTGCACTTCTGTCAGGGCTAACCAAAGAACCACAAAACGGAAAACAGTTATTAAAAAAGTTTGCGTGCAGTGTGAGATCATGTAAAGCATTTTGAGCAGAGAGCAAAGAGCTTGAGAGCAGAGAGTGTGAGAGCACTGGATCTGTCATTTTTACCTTTATTTTGCCTTGCAGGTCGCACTTGGTTGTGCAAAGGCTAGAGAAGCTGACTCGAACAAACGCCGAGTGGTGCTGGGGACGTCGCTTTGTACCCAAATTCCCAAGAATCTTCTTTGAAGCCGACTCATCCTCCAGGAGGAGATAGTCGCACAAAAGTAAAAGTAAGTAAGTAAGTAGTATCACGCACACACCCAAGGGTGGCACTTTTTCATTTTTAAATGATTGTGCAAATATATACATCATAAATGAGTATCACGTATTAGAAACTCGCCTAAATAATTTATCTATATCTACAGAACTAAATAACTCGTTGGAAAAGTTTTTTGAAGAATACCACTCATATCGGAATACCTACTTAGTTGCTGATCATGCTGCCAAATAATGAACACCACTTGTGGCAGATCATCTTCAAGAGGTGTGGATGTCAGAACGTATCCCCAACAGTTGCGAAAAATCAGTTGTCTAACCAATAAGCAAAATGAAGCACGGAGTTTGTGCCATAATTACAACAATATTCTTCGGTGTATACAACCCCTATCACTTACAACATTAGGCCTTCTTAACACCGTATAGGGAATCCCAGGCAAAAGAGCTCAAGCTATCATTCGTCCTGGTAGAAGGTTAGGTGATTACATTTATACTCATTGTTAGATTGTGACACGTCGGCATCTGTGGCGCCGACGCGATGTTGGATTACGCTTGAAGGGCAGAGTGTACCAGGCCACCGTACGAGCAGTTCTACTGTATGGCTGCGAGACGTGGACGCTGCGACAAGCCGATAGTCAACGATTATCGACGTTTGATCATCGCTGCCTGCGAAGTATAGCTCGTTTAAGCTGGCAACAGAAAGTCAAAAATGATGACGTCAGGAGGGCAGTCCTCGGCGATCGCTCTGTGCCACTCTCCGATCATATATCCATGTGCCAGCTGAGATGGCTGGGGCACATTCTCCGTATGGATGAGCGACGCCTTCCTCGCCTAGCTCTTTTTGCTCTCGCTGGACCTGATTGGAAACGTCGCCGTGGCGGACAAAGGAATACCTGGCGGAAGACCCTCAAGCGTCTAACAGCCTCACTAGCCATCGTGGGAACATCGCGCTTACCCGGGTGGGGTCCGAAGGACCGTGAAGATATGTGGCTGATAACACTCAGTGTGATGGCAAAAGAAAGGAACCAGTGGCGAGAATCCTGCCGTGCTTGTGTTCCCGTTTATCAATGACCCTCCCCCCTTTTCCAAAAAGACAAAAAAAGATCAAAAGCGGCATGTGTAAACAGACAGACAAAAAAATCCCCCTCTTTTTTCTTTCATCATGTACCTTCTTCATGGTATACTTGTTGGCACATCGTCTGTAAAGACTTGTGTGATAATAATAATAATCAGATTGTGAAACACAACCATAGTTACGAGCTGCCAACATTCGTCATGTTTAAATTCAAAGATCCGTTTGAACCAGTAGATAAAACGTCGTATTAAATACGCTTTTGTGATAAGGCGACAGCAACTTTATGTTAGTATTTTACGTGCTGTACGACTTTTCTCCAAAAGTTATCATGGTAATGACATCCGACAGTGACGGTTTCTGTCGATTAAGGTCAATACGGCTATTAAGTCAAGCGAACTCATTGTCATTCATAACTGTTTCAAGAAACTTTTTATCCGAGTAGACCGACTTTGACCAGGTATAACAATATCATTCCCAGTTCTTTCGATAACTTATAGGGTATGGTATGAAAGCACAAGCCTGATCCAGGCAAAGTGCCGCACAGTCAGAGACTGCACGTGGGCTAACATACTATCAGGTTGCCCAGGCCTAGACAGATATGAGGAAGAAAAAAGAACAGGAAATGGTAGTGAGACTCCAGCCTGTTTCAGCATGCAGCTCACTACCTCTGGTCAATCAATTTAGCACGGTGTTATCCGCACACCACAAAGTACTGCACGGTTGCACATCCGTGCACTTGCACATCCGTGCACTTATAGGGTGGTATTGCTTGTAAGGAAACAATCACGTGTATCTTCGCTAGTCCGTAGAATCTGTGTACAGTAGTCTTCCGACTACATTCTTGTTTGGAAACAACCGAAATGTACGAAAATTTCTTGGAGCACAGCACTGAATAAAAACCTACATAAACCAGCATCTTTAATTGGCTGCGAATTATGCATGAATGATGGTGAATGGACAGAAAGGCACCCCAAAAAACTTACTCAAACGTCACTTAAAAGAAGCTTTGATAGTAATATCATATAACCAAATGACAAAATGTTAAACAAGGTACGCACGCCAGAAAAGCGTCATGGATTATAGAGGGTAGGATCCAAAACGACGGTTTGGGTTGAGTTTGGACTTGAACTTTACCAAACGATCCGTATATGTATAAAAATGTCAATAACATACAAAATTACACTGTAATATTACTGTTAAATAGGGTTCTTACAAAGAACCAGGATGCTCAAATACAAAATTACGAAAGACGGACGGATGACGGCAGACACCCAGCAACCGGCTATGGTGTCTGTATGTATGTATGAAAGCACAAGCCTGATCCAGGCAAAGTGCCGCACAGTCTAAATAAGGGGATATGAGCAAAACACTACATAAGTCGATGGCATACACGGTCGAGCTACAGCCGTTAATTGTTCGATAAAATCAGTCTTATATTAGCGGATCCATCTATTTAGTCAAATTTGCAATGGAAATTGAATCGAAGCTAATAGAGAAGCAAAGTGTGAAACGGTAATTCAAGATGTATGTAAGTATTCTCACGTGCACCGGCACTGAAATGACTGATACTAGTGCTAGAGCAACCAAAAATCTCATTGCGCTTGCCACACTCTTATGCACCATACTGGCTGGCAAAACGTGAAAGCTCGGCCAAAATGCAGTTCATCAGAACTTTTTCAAATTATCAACGGGCAAAAACGATTTGACACGTAATATTTTCTGATGAAGTAGAATAAAATGGGAAAAGTTAGCTATACTTACCCGCACGAAGCGCACAGGATCCTGCACGAATAAGAGCGAGCTTTTTGAAAATGAAACCCAGGCCAATAAGGATTGTGGAAAAAACAGCTAAGCCAAACCCTGTATAATATGCGGTGATGGAATCCAAAGTTTTCATGGTCACTCAAAGAAATCAGGCCAACCAGTACATGAAGCACGCTAAAAAGAAAAATCACGTTTGAAAAATTGATCAAAATTCCGAGCATTACTAACACACTCGTTTCGACTGAATTCTATAATGAAAAAATGCTGTGAACAATTTATACGTACGCCAGGGAACTGTGCTGCGATTTGATATGTCCACACGTCGCGTCTAATATACACTTCAGTTAATTACCTGAAGTAAATGAAACGGGAAATTCACGACATCGAGATTTGTAAACAACTCTTTACAGCAGCGAATGTATTCGATTCCTAGATCAGTCTCGAGGTTATTGTCGCTGATTTTCTAGCTGTATGCAACCTTACAGTATCTCCGAAAGTGACGATTGCTAGATACTGGGATCTATGTTAAATTACACGAACGTTTCACGGAGTAGTATCGGTGTTATCGGCTGAAGGTGCAGAATAAAACACGTTCAAACGCTTCATTCCAAATCATCCTATGATTGTGCACTTGGATATGGTGGTCCGTTGCACGAACACAAATTTTCTGTCACGCATCCACCGATTGAAGGATGTATAGACCTGAGTAGCCTGACAGTATCTTAGCCCACGTGCAGTGTATGAGTGTGCGGCACTTATACTGAACCAGGTCACCGAATGTAATCAATTTGTTTGCGTTAGAATCTGATTTCAACGGATGAGAGAAAAATAAAACATTCAATTTTTTGAGCATTTTAGTTCATGACCAGGACTAGGTTCGTGATTCTGTGATTGGGTCTCCTGTTCTATTGAACGAACCCTAGCAAAAAGTTATTTCGAAGTCAAACTATGTTAAGTATTAACTCAATGATTTTAAGCTGATTGGAATTAATTAATGTCTCCGACTTAAGAGGTTAATCGGCATTCGGCCGACGCCAGAGTGTACGTGTGATATATGTGAGCAAAATAAATTTGTGTTAAATTAAATGAGAGTGGAAACAAAGAATAGCTCAAAACTATTGTTTGTAATAAGATTCTCTAAAAGTTTATCGACAAGGACCACCTCCAGACTGCACTATCAGCGTGATATTGCAATTTTCTTACGAATTGCACTCGAACATTTTTTCATAACTGCATCACACTGCAGTTTACCCGTTACAACCATCACAATGCACTCGTTTATACACATACCAAGTGCCAGTCTACAGCAGCATAAACGCGGCTTATGCAGCTGATCTGTTTTTGACAAACGCCAGGTTCAAATATCATTACGGCACATTTAAATGGCACAACAATCGCTATTAGATTCAAATCGGTGTATTATACTACCATCATCACGCGATTGAAGAATAAGAGCGGCGACTGCATCAATTACCGAAAACTCTTTCTCTTTTTAATCTTATAGGCAAATTCTTTGCTAAAGTTTTACAGACGCGGCTTCATGTGGCTTCTCCGAAGGTTGTCATAGACGGGGGTGGCAGTGGGGATAAGCTCCCACTGTTTATAAAATGCTCAAATATGGCGCGCGTCTCAAATAGCCTCTGACAACCAATTCCAGCTTCTGGCCTAGACAAGTGGCTCCCCAAGCCCGGCGGAACTGCTTCTACCAACAGGAGAAGTGGCGAGGGCGAGTGACTGGCGCCTGAAAACCAGTTTGCTTCGGGCAGATGTAGATGGTTAGCCTGGAGGGCATTTCATGTATCATCATCATCATGAAGCACAAGTCTGGAGCCAGACAAATTGCCAAGCAATATGAAGCAGGAAAAGCAGATAAGCAAGCGTGTGGAAAAGGGTAAGCAGGCAAGCGGAATACGCAAAAGTAGATGCACACAAAAGCAGCTTGTTTTTTAAGTTTAACTGCATGCGATTTTTTGTTTTGTTTTTATATAAAATAATACCGGATAAAAAATAAGACATAATAAAATACACTGGCGCCACTGACTTCGGTTTGTAGCCATAACGCGTGAGGTTTCCAGCCAACTATTAGGTGGAACTTTTGGACCCCACCCAGGCAAACGAATGCGCCCAACTGAGCCTAGAGCATCTAAGGGAAGGAAAACCCTGATTTTAAACCTCCGCTGTCTTGCAGGATACCCGATTGCGGGAAAAGCTTTGGGAGAAAACCTTGAGGAAAAACCTGGAACAGAGTCTGGTAGACGGTTAGTTGGTGCACACCACCTCTTTCTGGCAACTCCCTGCTGCCTTGCAGGTCGCACGTGGTTGTGCAAAGGCTAGAGACGCTGACTCGAACAAAGTGGTGCTAGTGACGCCGCTTATACCCAAATTCCCAAGAATCATCGTTGAAGCCGACTCATCCTCCAGGAGGAAATAGT
>JACCGJ010023142.1:0-15701 GCA_013407085.1 Atriophallophorus winterbourni
TTTACAATAACCATAAAGTTGGACTATAGGTGCAAATATAGATAACTGTTACAAACTTGTGTACGCAGAATTATACTTGAATGCCACTGTTACACAGGGTTCGTACAACGAACCACGATGTTCAAATAAAGAATTACAAAGTGATTCTTGGTCAAGGACTTGAGGCGCTTATGGAAGATCAAAGTAAAGTGTTGCTCAAACATCTTGTACTTACCCACCACTACCTTTTCGTTGTACGAACCCTATGTAACAGTGGCATTCAAGTATATAAATTTGGTTACCACATATCCACTGTTTCAAGGCTCGCTGAAACTAATCTGACTTTATCCACCTGATGACGGCAGACAGCCAGAAACCGGTAGTGTTTTGTAAGTCCGGGGTGTGTGAGCAACACATTAATTTGAGTACGTAGTGTTTTAAATAAATAAAAAGTTGTACGCATTCGTGCAAAGCCTTTCAGGGTGCGACCGAATGTCGTTAGGAATATTTTGAAGCACAAACCTGATTTCTTCGAGAATATTATTTTCTTGCTTTTCCAGTGATTCCTTTTGTAGAAATAGGCGTTGCAGCAGTTTTCTCAAAGATTTCATGAAGGTTCGCCGAGTTTGTTCCACCAAGCATCTTGAAAATATAACGGAAATAAGAAACAGCGTTGTTTTCAAACGAAATTTTACAAGAATGCCACTGTTATTTAAGATTACTAAAAAGACCCAAGATGTCTAAATACAGAATCACAAAGTGATTTTTGGTCAAGCGCACGAGATGCTTAGACTGGTGTTTCTCACATCCCTTTCACTTACACACCACTACCGGTTTCTGGCTGTTTGCCGTCGTCAGGTGGAGACAGTAAGATCAGGTTCAGTGAGCCTTGAAACAGTGGAAAAGCGGCAAACAAAGTTAAACTTGTAAGCCACTGTTATATACGGTTCTTACAAAGAACCACGATGTTCAAACACTGAATCACAAAGTGATTTTCGGTCAAGCACTCGAGGCGCTTATGGATAACCAAAGTAAAGTGTTGCTCACATCCCCATCCCTTACACACCACTACCGGTTTCAGGCTGTTTGCCATCGTCAGGTGGAGACAGTAAGATCAGGTTGAGTGAGCCTTGAAACAGTGGATTAAGGGTAAACAAGGTTATACTTGTATGCCAACTGTTATATAGGGTTCGTACAACGAACCACGATGTTCAAACACACCACAGGTCGATTCTGTTTGTTTGCAGTCATCAGGTGTTGACACCAATACTAACCTTTGTTTGACTTTAACAGTGGGAAAGTGGTAAACAAATTTTTAACTGATTGTCACTGTAAATGATGTTTATAAAGCAAAACACGGTGTACTTATAGTTCCACTCTATTGGTATTGTAAAGTTAATTGCTTTTTTCAACTATAAATCTTGAATCTTGAATCTTGATTTCTAACGGTAATAGAATCCTTTTGAAAAATATTAAATTTGTTTACATTTTTCATATAATATCGTGTGTAGATTTTAGCTGAAACATTTTGTTGAGTGGTTGCTTTATTTTTAGCTATTGCATTGTGAACGTTTGTGTCAAATTCTGCATAAGCATAACACGTGATTATTAGTATCGCCAGAACAAGGCGATTAGATTTGAACGTGTTGCTATCAGGGATGAAGCAATACACAATCTATATTTAGGGGAACAACGCGGATGATAACGTGTTTATTGTTAGATCATAGACCCGAATGTCATGATAAGTGGCAAGATGTTCGCGAACTACTATTTCCATTTCTGAAGCTCACCTGCTACATTAAGAAATAACGCCGATAAGACTCAGGCCTCGCTACCGTTGTGAAGTCCATAAACACAGGAATTGCATAGCGGACGCAAAGCAAAATAAATTATAAAAAACTTATTAAAATCCGATTTTCATTTAAGAGCTCAAACCAACGTATTGTAATTTTTAAAGGTTATGATTTGCAATATTTTATAGCAACATGGTTACTCATGAGTAGCAAATTATGAAATATATACGCGCATTAGACCAATAAAATTGGACTCAAAACATGTTGTTTGTATCCTACGGTTGGATACGGCTGGTATGACGAACCTATACAATCACATGAGTCTAAACGTATGCAGATAGAGTTTAAACCCATGACCATGAATGGAAAAGCTCATTTGCATGCAATTAGTTTCTTGTTTCAATCTAATTTAAGCTTAGTACACGTTTTGACCCCCCGAGACCATTGAAACTGACATTTGGACGCTTTTATGTTCGATAGGCTTGAATCTTCCGGTTGATCAAAGATTTAAAAATCGTTTTCCAGGTGCGCATATTTGAAATTAATTGTGTGAAAACGCCACTCATATAGTCTTGAGCAATGTGTGAATTACGACCTACTTAAATTGAACCACGTGTTTTTTCTTTTGGCATTCAGACCATTCGCACTTCACGTTTTCCCAACGAAGATGATACATTCGTGCACGTGCTTTCTCCTCTGCGAAAAGTGCATCTGCCATGCTGTTTATTTTTCTCCTGTTTTCTAAAAGTTCTGCATCAACCCTCTGTACAGGCAAAGAAATAATTTCGCATGCACGTTTACGAGACAGAACTATACACGTGTTAACTTATATACTATTGAAAAAATGGAGGGCGGAAATTTCGTTTAAATGAGAAATACGATAAATTTAATTTTCGGCATTGTTTAAGAACTTGCTTATTCCAAAGAAATGACGTTCCTACTAGAACATCTACCTAAAGTTCACTGACATGATTTGTATTCTCTATGGTGTTTATTGCAGAAGCATTTGAATTGAAGTTTAGCATCAAATTAGCATCAGATTAATTCTTATATATCATTCATACTCAATTGTTGCAGCATTTTACAAATGACTATGTGACATCATACTATTATGTAACACGTTTTAAACCTCAAAATGTTTAGCTGGCTCACTAGATATCCAGCTCGGAGGAACTTTACTAAGTTTAAGCAATAATGAAACCAGTAAGATAGATTGATTTACATTCTTGAGTAGTTGTTATATTAGTAGCGCTTATAATTTTATTCATGGTAGGAAAACTGTCACATCGATAGGAACTGCTTAATGCTCGTCTAGTCATACGACCAGGACCGAATTAAATAATTCAAAATTAAATCGGTAGAAACTAGAAGAGTTGTTAAATGTATCGAAGAGTTAAGAACAACAACTTAGAATGAGCTGAACAGAACTTGAATGAGAAATGTGTTCAATCATTGTTTGCGAACAATTGGAGCGGTTTCAGTTGCTATACATCAAAACATGCAGTATTTGTTACTCCACTTGACAGCGTACAATATGAAGTGAAAAACATCCGAGAAGATACTCGCTGCAAGACCGCCACTCAACACGGTTTCTAGTCATATCGCCAAGCTTCACCGTTAACTGTTCAATTTAATTTCTGGGCTGAATACGCTACGCGTCCATCTCTCGCAAACTCTCGATGCACACTGGCGTTATATGCCGGATGACTGCTGTATCTCTGTATCAATCTGGTACTATACTTGTATTGAACAAGTAAAAACACAAAGGAAACAATTTGAACCGATCACAGTTTATTTATACAACTTTTAATTAGCGTACCAAATTCGGCACTGAGGGCAGTAAAGGGTTACCATCCTACTGTGAAATTGGATCAGAAGACCAGATCTCGAAACACGGAATGTGCCAGCTTTAGAAATCTCCCCAGTCATGGTCTTCAGATGCTAATGCCATGTGACAATTGACCCGCAAAATGATGTACACCAAAATGAATCTGCTGTTGAAATTAATGTTCTGGTATCTCCGAAATGTTTCCCGGTCAGCGTAACTTGTGCTGGATGATCTACACGATAATATCAATATACTACGGAAAAGCTTATTATTGCTCGCTTCGTTCTGTGATTAATTTTTAGCAGCTAACGCACATAATCCATAGAACGGTTTTTGGATACTCGAGAAAGTTGGATATCTGTTTAAATGAGGTTGACGTTTTGTACCTATACGGTTATATAGCCCGAAACTAATTTGAAATCCAAACGTTAATCTGCTTGGCTTCTTTTTTGAAGGTCAAATGGATGGCTATCGTCGGTTACTGCTACGACTAGTGTTGTTCAAATATATGCCGAAGAGTGAAAATGTGGTCAACACCTTGCTTCCCAGAACGAAATCCAGATAGCTGTTCTCAGATCTGTGATTTCCTAATGCATGGTAATATTCGAAGTCATTTTGATGCATATACCGCGAGATTAGTGGAGAGAGAGTCTCATCCTACCGATGATTCGAAAATGTATAACAATTGGAATTTGGCACTATTTCTAAAGAAAATTGACCGAATGGTCATTTAAATATGGCATGTTTCTCGTCAGCGATGTTTAGCATGAATAACAAACGCAGGATCGGTGAGGTAATTACTGGAGTGGCTTTCATGCACTGACATCAAATCTAGATTGCTACATCATCGAAACTAACACGTGTGTAGGTTTTCTATAATCGCTGGCTCATCAAATTTGCTAACCAGCAAAATCGAACAAATACGCAACTATAATCAATAGGCTGGTTGTTACCGATATAGATCAAGAAACACAAGTTCACATTGATGGATTCTGCTGGTCGTCTCATGGTTTATGAATGATAAACCAAAGCTTGCTTAAATCGGTTCAGCTTACCGATCCTAGCTCTGATGATATTACTTGTTTGTGTGACCATACTTCAAATTGGTTCAGGTTGATGTTGGAATTTACGTTCAATTTGACTACGACTTTAAAATCAGTTTTCATGATTACAGACTGCGCAGTGTGAACCCGCATTCCTCACGGCTTAGATTCGTGACTGTTGTTGTTGGCCTCCTTCGGTCGATGTCGACCATGGATGTACATCACAAACGCATGAATTTTCATGTTGAACAGCTTCCAGAATGAATAAGCAGTCCGATTCACGAGGAACAATTTCTCCCAAAGCGCTTGAAACGATAGACAGAACTCGGTTGTAAGGCGTCAGTTAGCCACCGGCGTTGTTATATGTGTCGAGCAGTTAATAGCAGTATCTGCTCCTTCTCGGTTTTCAGACGACGATTTACACAATGCCTCGACAATAAGCGGTTGAGAGCAATTTCCTCCAAACACGCGGGGTCATGACTTGTTTGCAAACGCATTTGTACCGCAAGTGCGGTCTGCCCAATGGTCGACTTCCTAATTACAACTTACCATAGAGTAAATCTTTTGAAACACGACTATTTTCCATTCTGTAGTCGTATCCAAGGGTGGCGCTGTCCTGGTATGGTGAACGTGTTCTGTGACCAGGTTTTGAAAACACGTTAGTCAATTTGTCCGTCCACCATATATTCAAGTTACGACGGATGCTTCGTAGATGGAAAGCATTCAGCTTCCGTTCGTGTCTTACGCGGGTAGTTCAGGTTTCACAGCCGTACAATAAAGCGTTTACTAATAGCGTTCTTATTACAAGCATCCTGTTGCAATATTTGCTGAGTTTGATCTCAATCGTAGTGTAAACTATGAAATTGTGAGTCACCCCAAAGTTTTTAAATTGATGATCCATGTATTCCTTTACAAAATGTGTCAGATTATATGTTGTTTGTATGTTCTGGGTATCACAGCATCGCGGATAAATTTTCGACAGATTTCGCAAACTTAGAAGTCCCACCTATCATTAAATATTTTCACGATATACTACTGTCCGTGGAAATATCAAAGATGAAGATTTCAGGATTTTAGAAAGCACCTTCGAACGCATCCGACGAACCAGTTCGTTTTGTGTGCAACAAATATATAGGTTCATTGTGATCAAATGTAATGTATATTATGAACTCAAAATATGGGAATTTTTGACGGTACAACTTTTCTTCCCATTAGGCTTCAACGGCAAACTTGAAGTAAAGCAACAAATAGGATACATCGATCGATATCGACCTTGGATGCACATCACAAAACATGCGATTAACTCATGATTCACGACATTTTAAATTAACAAACAGTCTGATTAGGGAGAAAAAATCTCTCCGCAGCATTGAGGGCGATAATTAGCTCTCAGTTGATCAGCGATATTTGCACACTGGCATCTTCACTTTAGCCTTCAACTTGAGCGGTTACCAGCCAATTCTTCACAACATGTACATTGAATAACCACATAAACGAATAACCGTTTGATTATTGTCAATAAGGTATTCCAACTTCTTCTGGTTTGACCAAAAATGTCACATGATTTGCACATGTGGAGAATAGTACAGATTGTTTTCTACTCTCAATTACAGCACCGAAGCTATATATTGATTTGCGAAAACCGTATTGACGACGTTCAAAATTTTGCAGTTGCATTTCTTGAATTCCCTACTCTTGACTGATATTAACAATACTCTATCCTGATACCGCGCTCTATTTAGACTTACCAAAAGTTCCTGACGCAGAAGTTGATACAAGTCCTGACGATCCAGGTGAGAGTGTTTGAAGAGTTGGCTAGACAATTCGTGAAACAGGGAACGAATCTGAAGAAAAATATAACATTCGGAAATGGTTTACAAACGGAACTTTATTTAAGTGATACTTACCACTACTGATACTACGATACTACTTACAGGTAGAAGCATATATCGCTATGAAATGTTTCGATGTTTGCACATATTTATGATATGCTTTATTTAACGATTTCAATTTGAAAATGTTTTAATTTATTTCGAATAATTTATTGACGCAATTTAAGCAATACTTTGAATAATCCGTTATAAATAGCTCGATTCCATTACATTGTTCATGAATTAAAAATCTTGGTAAGTGATAATCTTATTGAACGTCTTATTGAACATCTTATTGCACTCAATTTACGGATAACGTTCCTCATTCCTAGGGAAATTACACTCATATTCCATGAACTTCAGGCCTGTTTAACACTGGACATGTTTGGTTTATTAGTCTTTTCTAACTTAGAACCAAAACCAAGGAACATCTCGTGTTGCTTTGCAGATAAACACACTGCTGGTGGGAACATCATGCTTATTGCAATTTCTCTGCCGACTTAACAACAGTTTTAAATTATTTATCATACTCAGAGGTTCATAGACTAGATTGAAGCGCATTTTAACGTTTCAATGCTTACCTTTTCGAAACGATCGCATTCAATGTTATTCAAATCCTGCTGTAACTGGTTGATGGAACGAGCTAATCTTTCGGAGATTTGTACAGACTGTTGTTCTGCTTTATTTATTGAATGTAATTCTACATCCTGCAGCAACTGTAAAGTAATCGATAATTTATGAATGAAGACAAGCTCTTAATTTTCGTAAAAATACGTTATTTTAGTCTGACTGCCGATGTTTTGAATGAATTTTTTACCGTAATAACCATTTCTGAGAATGGCAGCCTATTCACCCGAAATGCTGTGAAGTAAGAAAATATCTCGCGTTTAGGTTGTACATCCATGATCATAGGAGGCCAACAAAAAGTGCTGCATACATGAACCCATTCAACGTTTCCAGCATTTGTTCATACTTTCAGTTTAGTGTTTGTGCGTAGATATCAATCTCATTATCAAATAAGGGATAATTAATTTATTCGTATTTCCCATGAAACACTGTATAACAACGATATTTTGCGACTACACATCAATAGGTGTTTTTATTTCTTATCAGACCAATGGGTTCCATGTGTTAGATGGTTTTGTTACACAAATTGTTTTAGTTTTGTGATCCAATTGAGAGGTCAAATTGCAAGAATATTACACTTATTCTTTCTACTATGATATCCTCCGTTTTGCTCTACGATATGGTGGAAAATGTGTCTAAGATAGCACTTTCCTAAATGTGCTCCTTGAAAAAACGAAACACAGATGCCAGGCCACCCACTTTCGAAACGAATTCTCTTGGCGACGAAACATCCCTATTCGCGCCAAACCGTTACATGGCCTAGGTTGCCAGACTAACTAATAACCTTTCAAAAGTCTGCACAGACTTCTTTTTGGTTTGGATCCCTTGATCAGACATCGCATTAATTTGTTAAGCCATAGGATATATCCCAGAACCGGTCTTGCACTAAGCATCATATTGGAGTGTTTGCTCCACTTTGTACGTTGTTATGCAAGGTACTGACAGTTGCAAGGAAGCTGTCATGCTGATGTCGCTCTACTCGTTTACAAGCTGTAGGCAAATCATCTTATTTGTTTCTGGATATTCTTCTATAAAATTTGTAACTATTTAATTCCTACCATTGCCCATCTTTTAGAATTGTACTTTTTTCATGGTTGTATGGCAGTAGAGCATTTGGTACACGCTACCGGTGAAATGTTGACTCTGATAATGATGATGATAACGACGAACGTCCTAAACCGCTGTGCCATCGAGAAAGTAAGTTCAAATTGTAACAAATTTTCAAATGGAATCCGGATTTCATTGGTATACTTCCCTCTTTCGTATCTCCACCGACAGATTGTCGCGGTCATCAGGGTCAACAAATTTTACAAAACTAAAAACTTAAATTTAGAGCAATGTGACTTAGAAATCGCGTTCTATGTCCAAATTCGCCAAATATTTTCAGTTGTGTTTTAACAAACCACAAATAATAAGAGACTCACCTCTAGTTGAGCATATGGCTCAAGCAAATCAGCATACGTTGTGTCTGCTTCGTTTAATTCTTTGAGTAATTCGTCAGAATAATTTCGAATCCGGTTTTCGCATTGCTGAGCAAGAAAAATGTTTTAGACATGCAGTTAGACAAAATTGATCATTTCAACTTCTGGAATAAATTTTAAGAGAATGGGTTGTTTCAAATAATCTCGATTTAGTGCTATAGAGCACATTCGATCGAATTTAATTCCGTGATGTTTGGAACATAATCTTAAGAAATCAGCAAAAATGATCTCTTCTGATTACATAAAGAAAATCTTCATATTAAATCTGATTTGTTTATGTTGATCAGAAAATATAATGCTCAAAAGTTCATGACTGACGTAGTCGAATGGAAAATGGTTATATTCCGAAAGATCTACTCTATCTTGAGTTGCAATTAGGAAGTCGACCGTTGGGCAGACCGCACTTGCGGTACAAAGAATTTGCAAAAGAGATATGAAAGTTCTCGGCATTGACACCGCGAGTTAGCGAGAACTTGCTCTTGACCGCTCACGTTGAAGGAATAGTGTAAAGTGTCGTATACAAGCCGGGGAGGAACAGATACAGCTCTTGGCTGCTGAACGCAGATCACGCCGCCGGCGTGCAATTGATGCAATACAACCGAGTTCTGACTTTCGTTTCCAGCGCTGCGGGAGAGATTTTTCCTCCTGAATCGGACTGTTTAGTCATTCCAAACGCTGCAGAACATGAACATTCACGCGATTGTGATATACATACATAGTCGATATCGAGCGGAGGCCAACAATAATCCACGACTACAGGGAGAAATTGTACTATCGCAACGGAACCTTAGAGGTTAACCGCTGAGTGTATCGGGCCAGGTAAGAAAGTTCCGGCATTTTTCTTACCATCCTATCGAAGTATATTAATATCCACTTAGTTGAATAAGAATAAATCTATAGTCCGCTGAATCCCTTGCAAAGCAGTTCTTTATTTTTGACAATTTCAAACGTTATACTACTAATGAGTAATTCGAATATTGAAATTGTATTTTACAATTTTCACAACTTCCGTGGTGTGATTGCTTACGCTTAGAAAGTTGCATAACTCTTCTGTGGACTGTCGTCTTTGATAGAGTGGTTCGTTCGTGATTATGATTAAAAGCATTTTCTTCATTCAGGACAAGGTAGGTATTGCTCTTTACATCTTTTATACATTACTATCAAAGCATTAGTGGCTTCGCCATTTTGAAAACACGATGTAATTAGCGGCACAATGCCCAAATTTCGATGCTTAAAATCATTGCTCCATTTAACAGTGAACATAGTTTCCTGGATGGGTGATATTTCTGTTATTTGGATTAAATTTGTTCCCCTTGATAGGGTACTCTTAATTAGGTTTTATTCTTTGACTGCGTTTCCTAGAATATCTGAATGCCTATTGTGGAATGCGTTCAAACCCGGATAGCTTCAGTTGTAGAAAAAAACAGCGGGGTGGGAAATAGAATGTCACTTCGATGAAGCTGATTTCTACCAGATACCGACAAAAAACATTTTGTCACTTTTGGCAAACTTGCTTAGAACAGAAACTGCTATCATTGCGTGTACCCCATAAGTCGCAATTTGTAAGCCACCGTTTTATGAGGTGGCTACAAACAACCTGTGTGGGTAATCGTTTCTTTACGTTGTATGTTGTCAAATGAAATGGATAGAATAGCTTGTTATGATGCGTGACAGTGAAATTCGTGAGGAACCCGTCATGCTGGTGTCGTTCTACTCGTTCCCAACACTTGCTTGATTGCATGATTGAATTTAGTTGTAGGTACTTCGTCCGTCGCTACAGTTTTCATGCTCTCCACGTTGATAATGATGATGGATGTATGGGCTCAATCCAATGGATTCGAAACAAAATTCTATATTAGCAAACAGCAAGAACATTTACACCATACGGTAGATTTACTTCTGTTCGTGCTAAACCGGTAGGGTTATTACGATCAACCATGTTGAACCATGTGTGATTTAATTGTGATAAAGATACATGCAAATACGAATTATGGTTTCGAACCCATCCGTTGAATTCTATCATCATTCATTGAGCTCAAGTGATTGAGACACTTGTTAGGGCCAACCTTATACACAATGGTTAACAAGTCAGAACTTCAAGCACCGTTTCTCCACTGTACGGATATTCACCAATCGGGAATCGTTCTCTAAATTTTATAAAGGAACAAGTTCGAATCTCAGTCACATTACTGGAACATACCTGATGAATTTCTATCAGTCCGTTCAGCCAGTCAGCCCAATTTTTCTCATGAGCAGCTTTCTGTTTTGCGCGCAAACGTTCAATAGCTCCGCTGGGGCTCTTCAATGCATTCTGTGCGGTGTCTTTCAGTTCAACATCAGGAAGCCATGCAAGTAAGTCGACCTCTATGTGCGGTATTTTTGTCATGAGTAAATATCCCTTCGCAACTTGTTTTTACACGTCTATCTCAGTCTTGCTAAAATGAAAATCGGTATCTCTTCAATGATAACAAACATAGTTTACTGACATTGTTACATACAATGAACCACGATGTTCAAACACAGAATCACAAAGTGATTCTTGCTCAAGCACTCAAGGCGCATATGGATGACCAAAGTGATGTGTTGCTCACATCCCCCGCACTTATACACCACTACCGGCATCTGGCAGTTTGTCGTCATCGGGTGGAGACAGCAAGATTAGGTTCAGTTTGCTTTGAAACAGTGGATAAGTGGCAAACAAGCGGTTCGTACAACGAAACACGTTGTTCAAACACAGAATCACAGAGCGATTCCTGGTCAAGCACTCAAGGCGCTCATGGATGAACAAAGTAATGTGTCGCTCACATCCCCCGCACTTATACACCACTACCGGTTTCTGGCAGTTTGTCGTCATCGGGTGGAGACAGCAAGATTAGGTTCAGTTTGCCTTGAAACCGTGTATAAGTAGTAAACAAAGTTTTACTTTGGTCATCAATAAGCGCCTTGAGTGCTTGACCAGAAATCACTAAGTAATTCTGTATTTGAACACCATGGTTCTTTGTATAAGCTGTTAAAAATTTAATCATTGTTACATAAAACCCGTTAAAAATACTTATTAAAAATGCACAGTTGATTAAAAGTAAGCCTGCCAAAATCAGAAAATACTGATTCGAAATGCGCTGCGTCGATATAGAAGAGTAATTTCCATGATAGATTTACTCATGGATATCGTGCGCAGTTTATTCTACCCCCACAATTTTGCTCTGCATGTGAGTGTGTCCTGTATGCGATATTAGCTGTCGTCTTCACCTGTGCTAGGCATGCTGCCTTTTGGAATATTTCTGAGTACTCGCACTGCAGTTATGATAATTTGAATGATTCGTAGTCAACACCGTGAAAACCAGATCTAACTTTAGTTAGCATTGTCATCGCGTCTGCAACATTTTGATAATCGGCCTATGACCACTTCAAGGCGAAGCAAGTTCTCATAGCAACCGATTTTTCGAAGGCGGCTTTAGTGGTATAGAAAACTTTGTTCTGATGGATTCACGAAAAGAATATTTCGGAACAAATGCTAATCAGTTCCATCTTTCATGGTAATCATAAAATCGGTGTGCGCGCACGCTGAGAGTTGAACTGAACAAGAACCCGAATGTTCCGTGTTTTCCCATTACAATTTAGTTAAAAGGAAGGCTAATCAAATTGCTAACACTCAATAATAGGAGTTGATGGTACGTATGGCATTTGATGGAAGAAAGATTGTATTTTGGTTTCTGGCTGTGGTGTACAGAATATTGATTAGCAGAAAGGCTAGACTATTAAATCAAGCTTCATACCTCTGGTCATTTTGTAACGCCGGAATAAACAAGCAAATGTACAATGCCATTAGATTAGAGTTTCCAATGTGAAGACACAATAGCATCTCGTCTGCTCTGTTTCTTGTGTGCTGTTACATTTTGGGTAACAATTGGGTCATTTGGAAATAACATATGAACATGCGTCTGGCGTTTACGTTTCAACGAGATCATGGTGTGAGATTTCACGGGAGAGGAATGCGGCATTTGAATCATGGTGAAACCGCATAATCGTATCCACATCCATAAAGTAATTCAGACAGGCTTTAGGTAACTCGAACCATCATTAACCATCTCACCCTACTGCCATTCGCACCCATTTATTGATTGCCTCCCAATTCGTCGATCTCTTCAAAGATAATTGCGTTCTCTCACGAATATCTCCACAGAAGAACACGTCAGTTGGCCAAACCAAAGCGTTATGTGGAAAATATGTTGTTTATGTTTATGACTATTCATCCGTGCCAAGTTCATCGAACAATTCACAAAGTTGATTACGGCGGTTCATAATAGAAGCAGTGGATTCAAGCTTCCCTCTTATTTGAGCTCATCATCTGTGCATGTCCTCCGCTTCGGGTGGGATTCGAATCGCTACCTTGACCATGGTAGTCTTATGCCAGACGACCTGGGATACGGTCTACCGTTTGACCAATCGCAATTAAGCGTTTATGATTCGTTCTTCAGATTACATTGGCGTTGGTGGGAAGTTTAAATTCCACCCGAAGCGTACGATATGTATTGCAGATGAGCACAAATAATAGCGCAATTCGATTCCAGATCTTTTATTATGAACCGTCGTTGTGAATAGTACGATGGGCTTGATACGGATATGTACTCGCAAACATAACCCTAAGTCTGTATATAACATGACTGTACCGGTCGCTACTTCGATCTCATTTATTCAGTGGATTCCGTGCCAACCGGTAAAATTCAAGACTTAACCAAACTGGGCTCGTTTGATGAATTGCATATCGTTTGACTGCAACAGATACCCTCTAACTGTTCATGTTTTTGACACTGTTGTCGCTTAAACCGTTCCAGTTTAATCCACCCAAAACCCAAATTATAAGGAGATTCGCGATTGTCGCCATCTCTCTTTTAGTTATAACTCCGCATGCATTCTACAGGACGGTAGTTTTTCGCATATCATCTGCACTCATTGCAAATGTAATTCATACTTTCACGTTAGGTTCCGTGTAGCGAATCTTTTAGTACGTGTCACTTTCTCTCGGTTTTTCATACTTGGGGAATGTTGGAGTAAATCTCATGGTGTACGGTAACTCAACGCTGCCTGATTTGGGTATGTGAATTCAGACACTTGAGCTGCGCATCATGAATAACAGAGCTTCGGTGGTAACAAAACCAAACCCTTTTTCTTTCATACCATCCTAAAATTATTTCGAACGATACCTTGTTGGTAGCACTCGTAAGAATATTACTGTAAAATTCTAATGCTGTAGTACCTCCTCATCCGGATCGAAGTACTGGCAAAACACTGCTCTTCATATCAAACGGCAAAGAGCACAATGTCTCGACCAGGTCTTACGAAAAACTGACTCAGTGCGCTCGGAAGATAGTTCTTACTAATTAATAGCGTCGAAGCCGTCCAGTGATGAATTAGCTCTCAAATTTGGGGGTCGATTTAGAAATCCCAAGATTGCATATCATCTTAGACTCGACTAAATGACAATTTTTTCAACCGGGACACTTCCAATCGACGCTGTTCTATTAACGTGATTCGAAACATCAATTAATCTAGAAAACCTACATTTGAAAACGAATGCATTTAGAATGCCGTTTGGGATAACTGTAACACCATTGTTTTACTGTACACAACAATTGACCTTGATAACGAACTTTCCGTTGATTCGTGTCCCGTGATTGCTACCATGTACCTTCGTGTACCTTTTTGGCTACCGCTATAAATCTTCCAGTCAACCTGCCTTTTCTCCAACATTCTTGGGGACATTATGGTAGTAATTTGGTCTACTACAAATTGGTGAGCCCGACGTGATGCACGAATCCTTCGTGTACTACTATTGGTAAGCCCAATATCCACGCACAATTCGAGATTTTTTCCGGTACGTCTTTTCCCGATTTACATCGGCGTTATTTCAGGATAATTTTTTACATCCTTTGACACGTTTTACATCAGAACGTCATATGCATCACATAACTACACTTGTTGATCAATTCGCAAGTCGGGTTAGAACACAAGCTACAGGGCAGACAGTTTACTTTGTATACTGCTTGTAAGCCCCTCGTACATCAATCAACGGATCGTCGGGTAGGTACTCTCCTAGAGAGACTATGCACCAGGATTTTGCCAGTCATTTTACGACTGACATACGATATATCTTAGGTGCCACAATTCCTATCCTTACAACGTGTGTGATAGACCGGCCACTCTCCCTCGAACTCAGCGAAATCGCTGCAGTGCAAGCTACCGATGCCGGCATCGTACAGCTCAGGGACGCCTATTCTTTCATCACACCTCTCCCCTTGCCCGATGGCTTGAGCGATATCCTTTGCGCCTTATCGCAAAGCGCTTTCCGACTACTTAC
Organism: Atriophallophorus winterbourni; assembly: GCA_013407085.1. Classification (NCBI taxonomy): domain Eukaryota; kingdom Metazoa; phylum Platyhelminthes; class Trematoda; order Plagiorchiida; family Microphallidae; genus Atriophallophorus; species Atriophallophorus winterbourni. The sequence goes on from JACCGJ010023142.1 coordinate 14,981, forward strand.
ACTGTCTGCCTTTAGACGGCGCATTAGTCACACCATACGCAATCTTTTCCATCCTGGCATTCGTGCTTACGTTACGTTTGTTACGAAAAAAGTAGTATGGCCGAAAGCCAGTGGGTACGTGCAGCATGACACTGTCATGGCACCCACGCCATTTGGGATAATAACCGCTTGTACATCAAGTATATACCCACAATCCGTCATCTCCACTTTGAGTATGCGCGCAGAACGGCACATTTGCCAATTATGTAGCGGGTATTTAACACGTTATTATCGCTTGGTATATCCCGTGCATGCTTTTTGTACCTCTTCACTATAACTCGGTCGTGGCCATAATCCCATGCACCAGAGAGTTTTTTTTTCTTCTCACTTCTCAGGTACACATGCACCTCCCGCTGTGGAACTCGTGGCACGCGCCACCCCCGGATCACCGACGCTTGTCGACATCCTGTCCGGGTAACCTGGAATGCACGCATCCTTCGTGTATCCCCTCTGTACGCATGAACCTTCCGCTGTGGAAATCGTGGCACGCGCCACCCCCGTATCGCCGACGCCTGTCGCCATCCCACCCGATAGCCCCTACCATCAGCACACGCCGCCCAACACGAAACTTATCAGACAAGGTCCTTACCAGCCCGACGACACGCCACTCAGCTTTCTCCAGGCGAGGCCGTTCGCCATCGACCCTGGGGGTGCAGGAACTTCCCAGCACGGACTATGTTTT
>JACCGJ010023144.1:0-30488 GCA_013407085.1 Atriophallophorus winterbourni
ACAGTCAGAAACTGCACGTGGGCTAAGATACTGTCAGGTTGCCCAGGCCTAGACAGATATGAGGGAGAAAATAGAATAGAAATAGAAATGGTAGTGAGACTCCAGCTTGTATCAGCATGCAGCTCACTACCTCTGGCCAATCAATTTAGCACGGTGTTAGCCGCACAGCACAAAGTACTGCACATCCGTGCCGTGGTGTTTTGAAGTATTAACTTTTTAACCATATTAACCGTATTGCTCGTTTGGCTATTACACCATTAAGCTCATATCGTTGGGACCTGAGACTGGACCTTGACGTGGTGCAGCGCCTTGCGTGCCTCGATGATCCATTGAGCTATACTGGGTGATGTCTTCGTGGCATCTTCAGAGTTACTCATACCAGGTTGGTAAATGGTGAGAAGCCAGACAAACACAGTCTCCTTGTCCCTCGCGGACATTGTATACCAGAAGAGGCGTATGAATCCGCAAGGATCACCGGCCCGACTGGTTGGGATGATGTCGGGAGTCCCTGCTTGGTCTCTACCTCGCGAATGGCTTGTGAACTGTACCTACAGTATCCGGCCCCGATAGGTGCGATCCTTAATCTCGCTCCGCTGCCTTGCGGGTTAGGCTTTCGGGCCAAAGGCTTGAGGTGGGAGTCCTCAAGATCAACTCCTCTACTTCGGCCTGGGCAACCTGGCAGTATCACGCCCACACCCAAACAATGACAATTACAGCAACAAAAAATTACTACTTCTATCTCCTCTATTGCTTCTTCTCCACATGTTACCATCCCCGATTCGCTCTCTCTACCTGATGTACGACTCATGCCGTCTAGACAGCCGTCGATTGCTGCAACTCTTCTACGCCCGCGGGTTTCATTTAGGTTAGCTTCGTTTAACGTACTGACCTTGCTACAACCGGGACAACAGGCCGGCCTTGCACGAACGTTTGAGACGTTAGGCATTGATATCTGCTGCTTATCGGAAACCCGTTTCCGTGACACAAGCGAAGTCTGTCAGTTGGTCTCACCAGCTGAACCAGACAGCAGATTCCACCTGCGCCTCTCTAGTGACCCGGATGCTTCCTCTGCCGGATTGGCTGGCGTCGGTATCGCGCTCAGTTCCCGTGCTGAGCAATCACTATTAGAGTGGATTCCCGTTGACAGCAGACTGTGCGGTGCACGATTTCGTGGCCACTGTCGGGTGAACAGGCGGTGCGAAACGCGGAGGGATTTGTTTGTGATTTCTGCCTACGCTCCAACGGACTGTAGTGTGGATCTCAGTAAGGACAACTTCTATGAGAAGTTGCATAGTTTGTTTCGCAAGGCACGCAGGGCAGATGTCGTAATCATGGCAGGAGATCTCAACGCTCGTGTTGGTCGCCTGTCTGAATACGAGCGCCACCTAGGAGGTCAGTATGGGCTGGATGGCGGGCGTTCAGATAACGGAGAACGATTGCTCACATTCTGTGGCGATCACCGCCTCTATATCTCCAGTACGGCATTTCGGCGTTCCCAGCGTCGAATGGCCACATGGCGCTCACCATCACAGCACGTCTGGTCTCAAATTGACCACATTACTATTAGCTACAGGTGGCATGGTAGCATCAAGGATTGTCGTTCATACTGGACCACCAGTGTGGACTCAGACCATGCGCTAGTCTGTGCGACAGTCAACTTCCAATTTGGGGGTAAGGCACGCGCAAGACGAACTCATGTAGACACCGCCTCTTTGATGCTCCCCGCTGTCAGAACCGAGTTCCATCATGCATTGACCAGGGAGCTCGCAGAAGCACCCCAGTCTGATGTTGAGCAGCACTGGAACTTCGTTCGGACAGCACTGTCCTGTGCTACTTCTGAAAGCTGTCAACCCACCCGCGCTTTGCCACGCTCTTGGATCTCGGCCCAGTCACTTGCTTTAATCGATCACCGTCGAACTCTACCCACCGGCACTGAACACAACGGTGCTCGGAGAGAATTCAATACCCGCTTAAAGGCCAGCTTAAGGAATGACAGCGAGTTCTGGTGGACGCAACGTGCTTGTGAGATGGAGGTTGCAGCCGCATCGGGCAATACTCGCAAATTGTTTCAGTTAATTAGAGCTACTGGTTCGAAACTGAATACAGTGAGCGAGACTATTTGCGAAACTTACGGCTCGCCGATCACCAATCTTAGTAGACGCTTAGAACGATGGGCTGAGCACTTTGGTGCTCAGTTCAGCCAGCCACCTCCTCCGACCTCGCCGCCTGAGACACCGATTTGCACGCCTTGGCCCGTTTCCTTAGCCGCTCCTGATCTCCAGGAGGTGAGAGAGGTAATTCGAGCCCTGAAGCGCCACAAGTCACCTGGTCCTGACGACCTCCACCCGATTTTGTTTAAAGAGGGAGGTGATCTTGTGGCAGCGGAGTTACGTGATTTGTTTACCAAAGTATGGGCTGAGGATCGGGTCCCGGCGTCATGGGGTGAATCGACGGTTATCCCAATCTTTAAGAAGGGCGCACGGAATCTGTGTTCCAATCATCGTGGGATATCCCTGACTCCTGTCGCGTCTAAACTCCTGGTTTCCATCCTCCGTCGTCGGCTATCGCCCATTCGGGAGTTACGTTGCCGTGAGGAACAGGCTGGATTCCGCCCGGGGCGAGGATGCGTGGATCAGCTTTTTGTCCTGCGACAGTTATTAGAGCACAGACACCTGTACCGGCGACCACCCATCGTAGCTTTTCTGGACATCCGGGCCGCGTTCGACTCGGTGGACAGAACTACTCTTTGGAACTGCTTGCTTAGGAGTGGCATCCCTCCTAAGTATGTCGCCATCTTAAAGGAGCTCTATTCTCATTCATCAGGGAGGGTCAGGGTCTACGGCAGCCTATCGCCGGCGTTCCTCACAACCAGTGGCGTGCGCCAGGGCTGTCCGCTGTCCCCATTCTTGTTCAACTTTGCTATCGAGGATGTCCTCCAGAATGCTCTCCGTAGCTTCACTGAGGGTGGGATCGAGCTACTTCCAGGTAACCGTGTCACTGACCTTGATTATGCCGATGACATTGCTTTGCTTGGTGATGATCCGGTGTTCCTACAGAATGCCCTGAACCAGCTAGCATTGGAGGCGTCTATGTACGGATTGCACTTAGCTCCAACTAAGTGTAAGGTTCTTCTTCAAGATTGGGAGGGGTTGCAGCCCACTCTGACGGTCGATGACCTCAGTCTGAGACTCAAGGGGAGAGTTTACCTGGCCTCAGTCAGGTCGGTCTTGCTTTACGGGTGCGAGAGCTGGGCAGTACGCGCAGAGGAGCTCCGGCGCTTGGAGGTGTTTGAACATCGATGTTTACGGAGGCTTGCACGAGTGTGGTGGCAACACCGCACTAGCAACGTTGAAGTGAGGCACCGTGTTCTAGGTTGGGACAGCCTGATGCTACGAGACCTGATCGACCGTTCCCGTCTCCGCTGGCTAGGGCATGTCTTGAGAATGAAGCCTGAGCGCCTACCCTTCCGCTCGCTGCGTGTGTCGGTTGGCCCAGGCTGGCGCCGGTGTTCAACCGCTGACCTGGAAGAAGGCCTTAAAACGCTTGACGTCGGGTTTAGCTCGGGTCGGACGAACGCGGCTTCCTGGGTGGGGTCCAAGGGATAGTGAGTGTCGGTGGCTTGACACGCTGTCGACGATGGCTGAGAACCGGCAACAGTGGAGAGAGTGCATTCTATTTTGTGTTCCCCCCTCAACTTTGTAAAAAAAAATGAAAAAATCGACATGTGGAACAATGGACAAAAAAAATTCCCCCTCATATTGTACTTTTTTTCTTTCTTTTTTTTCTCGTTCATTGCCGGGTGGCACTTTTTCATTTTAAATGATTGTGTAAATATATATATATATATATATCTAGACTTATATTATAATATATATATATATATATGTATATACAATCATCTAAAAATGAAAAAGTGCCACATGTAATAGATTTGCGCACTTGACGACAAATCTCCATTCGCAAATTGATGTGAGGACTAACCTGAGTCCCACGCTCGGTGCAACACAGCATCGGCAACTGTTTGGAATATTTTCCAACATTCAAATAACAGCAAAATGGTAAATTGTTGTTTTACTGTCAGACGTTCTGAAATCATGATTGAAGCGCACAATCGGTTTCGCGGTTATTGCCGCTCATCAATTCAATTCAATACGATTCAATTTTAATGGTCTATAATGCGCATAGCTCTACGAAAACCACAGAATAATATGCGAATTACAAATAACATAGGTAGTAAAAACGGGGTTTGTTTGCCTACTGATCAGTTCAGGAATCACGTAAAAAAATATAGGGCAGAAAAATGTAATTTGCTGAATGTCGAACCACTATGGCTACGCAGAATTCGTCTGAATCTGCTTCTTTTCTTTTGAATCATTACCCAGCAACGAATTAAGCTTCAGTCTGGCATGCGCTTTCACGATTATATTTGATATGATCTGCGCAATCGAACAAGGCTGTTGAATATCCCTGTCTCGCACTACAGTTAGACGTATCTTCTTTTCAATTACATATGCACAACTTTGGAATTCTCTTCCTCTTCATTTCCGTATGTGCACATCTACAGGAAAATTTAAAACGCTTGTAGAAACTCTTACCGTTCACTCACTATCCCAAATCCTTAAGATAAACTCTTCTCTTGATATTCTATACTCTCATGGGATCCCAGGTTTCTAATTCCACATCTTTCTCCACATATTAGTATATCATGATGTCTTATGGTATTCTCTGAATAACTGTCAGGTTACCGGACCCTAGAAATGCTTTTACACTAATTAATCTCAACATTGCATTCGATAACATTTTCTATACAACATTATGTATGTAACTCTCTTTTATTTCTCACGAGGCCTAGAAATGTCTCATTTTTTATCTTAACGTACAAAATATTAAAAATCTACCAAAAAATGAAGAAAACGTAAAAAAAACTAAAAACATTGTTTTTTAATGTACATTCTTATTTCTTAAATGATGTACTATTTTACTTTGATGACCTCTCACCATGCTGGTGAAGAGAAAATCTTTCATTATATTCCAGTGTCTTTGAATAACGAATCATCACTGTAATTGGCTCGAAATCTATCCGCCCGAGATTAAATCCGTATGCGATTCATTCTCCTGCAGATAACGAAAATCCGGCTGGTGAACAAATTTTGGTTCGATTCGTCGACAATTCATCAAGAGTATTGGAGCAAAGCACCCTACTGCCTACTCCCTGCTATTAGCCACACCCTCTCTCATCCCCCACAATTTCTTAGATTTTCTTATTCTGATGGATTTATGTTCCCTTTTCAATCTTCTTAACAACCTTTCCGTAAAAACATGAATTTATGCATATATAATTTATTTATCAATTTTTTATGACAACTTCATTACAATTTTTCAGTTCAGTTTAGTTTGCACAGGACAGAATGTGGCTAACAAGCCAATCGAGCGTCCAGAATTTCTTACGGTGGAAAGCTGCAGAGAAGCACCCACCACTGCCAAAACGTTTATTCTTTTTGTCTATTTGAAATCTTCGCCGATCGCGAAGCCAAGAGATTATCCGGGTTGAACTTAGGAAGCACCGCGTTATAGCCGATGCTGGAAAAAGAAAAAGCAGTTTTCTTCACCAGCACGGTGAGAGGTCAGCTGAAGTAGCATTGTGTATAATAAAATAAAAAAACACAGAGAACTCTAGCCCTCACTTTATTTACGGGATAACGCTAAAAGATGAAATACCTAAGCTTGTATAGCAATTAAGGAGAGTATTCAGGAAAAAACTTACCCCAGTTGCGGTCCAAACCCTGCTTAAAACTAGACACGGTACTGCAGGATATAAGTTCTTCTGGAAGAATGTTCCAGAAGTTAACAACCCTAAGGCTGAAAAAGTGTTTCCTGGAGTCTAGCCGACATCGTTTCTTAGCAATTTTAAGTGAGTGGCCCCGGGTGCCCAGCTCGGGACTTAAGGTAAAGAAGTCGTTCATTTGCACGCCACTCAAACCCTTCAAGATCTTAAAGGTTTCTATTAAGTCACCTCTTAAACGACGGCGCCTAAAGGAGAAAACATCGAGAGACATTAGGCGCACAGCGTACGGTTTCCCTCGCTGACCTTCAATCATGCGAGTTGCGAGGCGCTGTACACTTTCAAGTCGAAGGATGTCCTTTTTGTAGTGAGGACACTACGCCTGAACACAGTATTCAAGATGCGGCCGAACTAATGCCTTGTACAGTGGCAGGAATACATCGGGTCTTCTGCTTGATAGCACTGATTTCAGCCGAAAAAGTACCTTGCGTGCACGCTGAGCCGCAGCGGCACATTGGTCCTCCCATTTGAAGTCAACCCTAACCAGTACACCCAAATCCTTAACACACTGTGTGGCGTTAACACTGAGGGAATTCCCCGCCACCTGGACCGAAATCTTATCAACCAGTGCTGACAAGAGTTGGCTCTTATTTAGGTTCAGTGGGAGATCCCACTGGTATGACCAGTTTATGACCCGCTTCAGGTCGTGCATCAAGGTATCTTCATCCGTTGATCCGATGAATTTCACATCATCCGCGAAAATGAAGCATAGGCACTTCAATGCAGAGGACAAGTCATCGATGAAAATCAGGAATAGAAGAGGACCAAGTACCGAACCTTCGGTACACCACTGATCACGTCGGTTTGATTCGACAGCGTAGATCCTCATCATCATCATCATCAAAGACAGCAATACACCGGTAGCACGTACCGAATGCTTAACTGCCATACAACCATGAAAAAGTAAAATCCTAAAAGATGGGGAAGGGTGGGACTTAAATTGCTACGGCTTCTATAGAAGAGTAAGCACAAACAAACTGGGGAGAGGTGCCTACACCTCGAATGGAACATGCATTCAAACAAGTTTCGTGAACGAGTAGAGCAACATCAGCACGGCAGCTTCCTTGCGGCTTTCACTGTCATGCATCATAACAAGCTTTTCTCGTCACTCCGCTTGACAACATACAAGGTTATGCAAACACTCCAAGAAGATGCTTAGTACAAGACCGCCATTGAACACGGTTTCGGGACATATCCTGAAGCGTAACTAACCATTGCGATATATGATCGCGGGGACACCAGCCTGGAAGACGCGCTGCGCCTACTTTGGAAAGGTTACTAGTAAGAATTTTTAGCTGCCTATGCCATGTGACGGTTTGGCCACCCCGAGATTTACGCCAATCAGGATGTGGCGTCGCAAAAAGAATCTGTTTCGGAAGTCGGTGGTCCGGCATCCGTAAAACGTGACCCAACCAGCGTAACCTATGCAGGTTGATCTGCTTCTCTATATCGACATTACTACCAAACAACTTATTTCGGAGAGCATCGGTGCGCATACGATTGTAACAGCTAACTCCTAGAATGCTGCGGAGACACCGGTTGTCAAATACTTGGAGACGCTGAATGTGTTCTTTACGTAAGGTCCAGGTTTCGCACCCATACAGTAACACAGCCCGCACTGTCGCTTTATAGACTCTACCCTTGAGTAGCAGAGACAGTCCTTTCTGACGCCAGAGGTGACCTAGGTTGCAGAATGCTACGGTCGCTTTAGAAATGCGTGCCGAGACCTCGTTATCTAACGATGCAGAATTATTGATACAACTACCGAGATACGTAAAACGATCCACAATTTCAAGCGCCTGATTGTCAAGTAATAAAGCGTTGTTCGATAAGTCGATGTCCTGCAGAAGAACACTGCACTTAGAGGGCGCAAAACGCATTCCAAATGCGGGCACAATACTAGATAGCTTGTTCAGTATCGCCTGTGCATCTGTGTATGAGTCGAAGAGCAGAACTATGTCATCAGCATAATCCAAGTCGAGAAGCTTGACGCCTGGCATTATGTGAACTCCGAAGGCTGGAGCACCGTCGCTGCATAATTCCATGATAGCATCAATTACGAAATTGAACAAAAACGGAGAAATCGGACATCCTTGTCGGACGCCACTTGTAGTGTTGAATTTGGGAGAAAGTTCGTTGTAAACCTTAACGCATCCGGATGTATGAGCATAAAGTGCGCGTAGTATGTTGACATACTTATGCGGAACGCCTTTGCACAGCAAGGTCTTAAACAGGACATTTCGATCGACTGAATCAAATGCTCCTTTGAAGTCTAAAAAGATGGCTATTGTCGGCTGTCGATAGGTGTGCCGCAGTTCTAATATCCGTCGAAGAGTAAAAATGTGGTCGACACAGCCTCTGCCAGGCCGGAAGCCAGCTTGCTGCTCACGGATCTGTGATTCCCTATGCGATGTTAATCTTCGAAGACATATGGACGCTAATAATCTCGTAATGATGGGAGTGAGACTTATCCCACGGTGATTAGAGCATGAGCTTCGCACACCTTTTTTAAATATAGGTATGATAACTGATTCGCCCCAACTCGGAGGGACGGATTCTGACATCCACACTTCACGGAGGAGATCTCCTAATGTGCTGATTAGTACTTGGCCACCTTCTTCGACCTTATTTAGCCACCATCTTTCTCTGTCTAGTCTTAGGCTCCGTTTAAGTTCATTCCTCACGCGTCTACGCTCTGTGTTGTGTCCAGGACCATGAGGTATTTCGCGTCGCTGGTGAAGAATTTCTATAGAGCGCTGTGAAATCCAGTGGGACTTTTGGGTTGGTTGTGCAGTCTCACAGGCTGTTATTGCGGCGGCTCGCATAATCCCTGCTATTTTGTTCCACCTTTCATCGGTAGTTGCATACTGGGCAACTGGGAGTGAGTTACTCAAGGTGGTCCTATAAATGTCTTGAACTGCAGGCTGAAAGAATTTTTCGACAGCAATGCGTTTCCCATTCGAGGGCTTCGTACCGGAGAACTTTAACGAGAACCTACATCGCACAAGAGCATGATCTGAATCTACGCAGGTATTCCAAAAAGAGCGGCAGTCCTCAATGCAACCTCTCCAGCGAGCACTTATGGCGATATGGTTGATTTGGGCCGAAGGTTGGCTTCCATCCGGCGAGCGCCATGTGGCACATTGACATCTTTTATGGCGAAAGGAGGTGCTGCTAATGAATAATCGAGACTGTGCACAGAATTGTATAAACCGTTCACCATTATCTGTGCGTTGGCTTTCAAGACCAAACATGCCACCTAATTGTGATTCAGATGTATCTAAGCGACCTAGTCTGGCATTCATATCTCCTGCTAAGACAACAATATCGGAGCTTTTTGCACGTCGCAAAAGAGCATAAAGATCGTCGTAGAAGGCGTTCTTCTCGTCGTCGGAATTGGTGTTAGTTGGAGCGTAAGTTGCTACAATAAACAAGCATCTCTGATTAGAAGATTTTGAGTTTGGTCTAATATTAGTGGCTAGTCTAACTGCGCACATCCTGCTATTACAAGGAATCCAATCGATTAGACAGGATTCGGCACGCGAATTCAGCACTATACCAACACCCGCCTGTCCTGAAAGGGCAGCTACAGAATCACCAGAGCAGCGCAAAAAGTAACGAGTTGAAAGTTTTGGGGCAGTAAGTTCGGTAATTATAGACGGATCATATAAGCGCGTTTCCGATAAAGAGCAAACATCAATAGATAGACTATCTAAGGTAAGAGCCAGTGCAGCTTGCTGGCCTATTTGTCTCAGAGTCCTGACATTCATGGCTCCGATGTGAGCAGAGGTCCGTGGTTTAAGAAAGTGATCTGTAGATTCGCGAACAGAAAATGTTCCAACATGTTCAGCGCGGTCTTTTCTAAAGCTGGGATTGACAGACGGAGAGTTGTTAAGAGTGGATGGGGGAGGGGAAGGGTCGGAAACAGTTTGAAGAGTAGGGCCAGCAGTAGCTTGTTTTCGCTTACCCGCCCTGCTGTATGCAGCAGGTAAGGCGACCCTGTTTATCGTGCGCGACGGCCGATGCACTATGGAGTTGGTTTTCGTAGTAATAGTCATGGTCATGGTTGTATGCGGGCTGGGATACTGCCAGGTCGCCCATGCCTAGACAGGAGAACAATTAGGGTTCTCGACCAAAGCCTTTGGCTAAAAAGCCTGACCCACAAGGCAGCGGGTTAGGTTGAGACCGTGTTCGTCTGACCTCTATCCATTGACCTTCCTGGTATGAGTGACTCTGAAGGTGCTCGGAGAGCACCACCCAGCATAGCTCGATGGGTCATAGAGGTACACAAACCATCGCACCACGTTAAGGTCCAGTCTCAGCGCGAAGGCGTAGATCCTACTCTAACTCAGACTGTCCTACCTGTAAGGAAGGCTTTTATCCAAGCAAGTAGACTACCCCGTATGCCTTTGGCTGCAAGCTTAATATCTAGAAGGCGGTGATTTACGGAATCAAAAGCCTTACTGAAGTCTAGGTAGAGGGCTTCGACAGGCTTCCCTTCATCCATCCTTTTAGTGGCAGTATTGAGAAAACTAAGAAGGTTAGTCAGGCAGGATCTACCCTTAAGTAATCCATGCTGAGTTGCACTTAGCAGAGAATGCCGACAAATGTGCTGACAGATTTTGTCACGCAGCAGTTTTCCATTACTTTCGAGACGATGCTAGTCAGGCTGACCCGTCTATAGTTACCAACAGTTGACCTGCAACCACCCTTGTGTATTGGCACGACTATGGCTTCCCTCCACTTACTGGGAACAACTCCCCTCATATCTGTCTAGGCCTGGGCAACCTGACAGTATCTTAGCCCACGTGCAGTCTCTGACTGTGCGGCACTTTGCCTGGATCAGGCTTGTGCTTTCATACATACATACATACTCCTGGTTGCGGGCATGAATTAAAGAGCTGGCAAAACGGTTCAGCAAGCACTGAGGCAAGACTTTTAAGCATAATTGAGTAGATGCCGTCCGGTCCCTCAGATTTGTTGACCCGAACATGGATAAGTGCGTCAAACACCTCAGCCTCATTGAAGGACAACTCATCTAATACATGGACAACAGGTGTCAGGTTAAGCAGACCTGACGGTGCGTTTGATGAATTATCCCGTCGTTGAACGCTACTGAAAAGCTCTGAGAAGGCAGTCGCCTTAGACAGGTCGGTATCGACAACTTTTCCATCCTCCAGTTTCAAATCCCCTATGTTTTCCCTAGTTTTTCCTTTTGAATGTGCGTAGCTATAAAAACTTTTCGGGTTGGATTTAGCATCCCTAGCTAGAGATAACTCAAAATCCTGTTTGAGCACACGTTGTAATTTAACACAGGCATTCCGAGCGGTTTTGTAGCGGGCCCAAGAACCAGAAGTAAGGGATAGCTTATACTGCCGCCATAGACGATCCCGTTTACGGGTAGACCTACGGACTCGAGGAGACCACCAGGGTGGCCTTCGATGCCTTCTCACACACTGCAGCGGAGCGTGCTTGTCTTGTAATTCGTTAAAATACTTAGAAATTCTATCCCAGTTTACACTAACATTTGAATCGCTAGATAACTGAAGGGAAGATTTTGCAGTCTGCAAGAGTAAACCCCAGTCTACAAGCCAAAAATTGCGTCAAGGACGAGAGAAAGGTTTGCGAAAACGCAATATCGCTTCAAAGCTTATCATTACGTGATCACTTTTGCCGAGCGGCGGTAGGTACTTTAAATGACTAATGGCTTCTAGCTGGGACGACAATACCAAGTCAAGGGTGGTGGCGAAACCTTGTAGGATCATTGACATGCTGGTGCAGCGCATGATTATGGAGCCATTCGAGAAAGGTGTCAGATTGCTGGGTGACTAGACCTGGTTGGGGACAGGCCAATCTATGTCTGGGAGGTTGAAATCACCCAAGTACACTGTGAGCTGAGTGAAACAAACCGTCGAGTGTCTCAATAAGCTGTGTAAACTCCTGTTGGGATGCACTGGGAGTGACGTAGACACAAGCAATTGCGAGCGATGACTTGTAGCAAGTCAGAATACTCGTAACAACTTGGACGTTTTCAATGGCTAGAGATATTCCTGTACCCACGTTGTGCAAACCATACTCCAAGTGCAGTGCAACGCTCCCGCTTCTCCTATCGTTCGGCCTATCGCAGCTTATGACGAGATACTGTTCACTGATGTTTACCGGCACCTCATCAATCGCAGACAGCCAGGTTTGAGATAGCGCAATAACCCTTGGGTGTAACTGAGCCACGCAGAGAGAAAGTTCAGCCCACTTATTCCACTTATTCGCACCACTTTTTCCAGCCGTGTAGAGGTGAATGCAGTTTTGTCTTCAGAGATGATAGCAGGCTCCGGAGTGCCGCAGGGATCTGTCCTTAGCCCATTGTTATTCAAAGTTTTCGTGAGTGATATTCCGGACGCGGTAGCGATCGATTGTCTTTTATTTGCGGATGATCTGAAACTATATATATATATATTTTTACACAATCATTTAAAAATGACAAAGTGCCACCCAATCAATTTGGGTGTGGGCGTGATACTACCCGGTTGCCCAGGCCGAAGTAGAGGAGTTGATCTTGAGGACTCCCACCTCAAGCCTTTGGCCCGAAAGCCTAACCCGCAAGGCAGCGGAGCGAGATTAAGGATCGCACCTATCGGGGCCGGATACTGTAGGTACAGTTCACAAGCCATTCGCGAGGTAGAGACCAAGCAGGGACTCCCGACATCATCCCAACCAGTCGAGCCGGTGATCCTTGCGGATTCATACGCCTCTTCTGGTATACAATGTCCGCGAGGGACAAGGAGACTGTGTTTGTCTGGCTTCTCACCATTGACCAACCTGGTATGAGTAACTCTGAAGATGCCACGAAGACATCACCCAGTATAGCTCAATGGATCATCGAGGCACGCAAGCCGCTGCACCACGTCAAGGTCCAGTCTCGGCGCAACTATGGGCCTCTGTCAGTTCCTGTGATGGCCACAAGCAACTGCAACAAGCAGTTGATGACTTAGTCAGTTGGACACATCGTCGAGAAAGGCGAATGGACCGCTGGAGGGAACATTTCGCTAGCCAATTCAATCAACCGCGACCACTCTCTGTTGCTCAGCCTAGTGGCTCCACCACTCAGTGGCCGGCCCCACAGGAACCACCTACAGAGGCCGAAATTCGCTCACACATAATGAAGCTTAAACGACGCAAAGCCCCTGGTTTAGACGAGCTACCAGCCGAACTATTTGTTGAAGGTGTCGACGTTTTGTGCAGTGAACTGTCAGTGCTCTTCGGAAAGATCTGGAACGAGGAAACCATACCCAGCGCGTGGGGACCGTCAGCCATCGTCCCAGTATTCAAGAAAGGGTCGAGGAAAGAGTGCGGTAATCACAGGGGTATCAGTCTCATACCGGTGGTCTCTAAACTGTTCGCATCAATCATCCTGACCAGGCTTAACAGCTACCGAGAAGCAGAGTATCGAGAAGAACAGGCTGGTTTTAGAGGAGGACGCGGGTGTGTGGACCAAATCTTCACGCTCCGCCAAATTTTGGAGCAACGTTACCAATACGCACGTCCAACAATCATCGTCTTTCTTGACATACGAGCAGCCTTCGATTCCATTGACAGAACCGCCCTCTGGGACTGTCTCATTCGCCATGGTGTCCCACCGAAATACGTAATCCTGCTCAAGAAGCTGTACTGCCACACCACCGGCAGAGTCAAAGCCTATGGTGACTTATCCAAGCAGTTTACCATCTCCAGCGGGGTTCGTCAAGGATGTCCGATCTCCCCATTCCTATTTAACTTTGCGATTGACGATGTCATGCAGGCAGCAACAGCCCAGCTACCGAATTGTGGGATCGACCTGCTCCCCGGTCGACGAGTTATGGATCTGGACTATGCTGACGACATTGCTCTCCTCGGAGAGGATGCTTGCGCCATACAAAGCGCTTTGGATCTACTCGTTGATCAGTTGTCGCTGTATGGATTACACTTCTCTCCGTCAAAATGCAAAGTGTTCCTACAGGATTGGACAGACCCAACACTTGATTTGACGATCGAAAACCATAAACTGGAAGTGACTGACAAATTCACCTACCTAGGGAGCTGCATCACAACTGGGGGCGATATCGAAGCTGAAATCACAGCACGGATTGCAAGAGCACGCCATGCTTTCGCTGGGCTACGGTATCTGTGGCGCCGACGCGATGTTGGATTACGCTTGAAGGGCAGAGTGTACCAGGCCACCGTACGAGCAGTTCTACTGTATGGCTGCGAGACGTGGACGCTGCGACAAGCTGATAGTCAACGATTATCGACGTTTGATCATCGCTGCCTGCGGAGTATAGCTCGTTTAAGCTGGCAACAGAAAGTCAAAAATGACGAGCATCTTCTTCCAAACTAGTGCTCGGACTACGGTAGACGCAGGTTATAAATACACGCGTGCATTCATGTATGAGCAAGGCAGATATTATCTGCAAATTCGTTGTAGAAAAAGAAATACTTTTTTCGAAGGGAATAGCGTTATCAAAAAGGAGCAACGCCCCGCGTGCTAGCTTACCCAGAGGTCGATCGCTTCTTACGGCGCTAAACCTATCCGCGATTAAAGCTGGTATGTGGTCATCATGAGACAACCATGATTCCGTGACACCCACAATTTTGTAGTGGGTGTCGTCAACTCTACAGAGGAGTTCAGCCCATTTATTTTTAATGCTACAAGCGTTTGTATAGAACAGAAGAGCACTCTTATGTGGGGCCAGACTCCCGGTGTCAGGGCTACCTAAGAGCTTTTTGTCCTCGGGCATAATGCCCGAGGCTGCTTCGCGTTTTTTGAAGGCTGAATTTCATCAATGGATACAGCATTCGTGTATGAAACAGGCGACAACTCCTGGCATCTAGTTTCATCTTCATGGTCCGAGTCACTACAACTCATCCACGATTCATCCTCTAAAGGACGAAGCACGGAAGTGGCCCTCTTCAATGTTGAAGTTCAATTCTCCTGTGTTAGCGTCATCGGCACACTGTAGTCATTTTCTACGTTTCGCCTCGGGAGCGAATTTTTGAGCTACGATTTGCAGCTAACTTTGACTTCCTAGCTCTAATTGGGCTAGAGGTTTTCAGGTGTGCCGGGGTGTCAGGTTGCACGATGCATTTTCCCTCGACGCAGTTAAGTTTCTCTGCTCTCGAAAAGAAGTAGTCGCGATCCCATTGCTTTGTGAATTCGACTACAATTGGCTGCGGCGATTTGGTATATGCGTCATTTGGGCCACCCCTCCATTGCCCGACCCTGTGAACTCGTTTCTGCGGTCTCATGTCTGGAGCACGGAGTAGGTCGATAACCCTTCTCCGATCGCTGTCCTTACAAGCCTTTGATTCTCGGATAAAAGGCTCAACCTGCGTTAAAATAAGGACATTTTTAGCCCGTGTTGAGCTAACTTGGTTTCTGGCTTGCAGCTCTGCAACCACTTTTCCTAAATGGTGGACTTCCCGAGCTAGAGCGCGAACATCATTAGTCGGGCTAATGTGAACACCCCGATTTTCTTTAATTTTCTTCCATGAAGCCTTTGGAGGACAGGAGGATGGCAATGATTTTGGCTTCTGTGATCTCAAAGGAGTGGTATGCTGGCTGGAGGTAGACGGGACCACTGACCTAGCTATATCGGCAAAAGTTCCGGGTTTCGGAGATGGACGTGGAGGAGAACGCTTACGTTCCTCAAGACGATTACGCTTCTCAACCAAAGTTTCCACGGAGTTCATGCAGTCAGGGCATAGGCATGTAAGCCATCGATGGCCCGCATAAACCTTAAATTGTGCTGATGACAGTCCACAGCATTTGGGATGAGCCAAACGCCGGCACACGTCGCACTCTATACCTTTGAAAACCTTCTTGTTGCAGCTAGAGTAAAGAAAATAACAAGAATTTTGAATCATTTTGCTAATGTAATCGATGAATCAGAAATTTAATGAATTTCGAAAAATTTAGCCGCGTGTAAACAAAATTCAAACCAGGCGGGTTTATTTTAGTTAGCACAGGACAATGGAACAATGGAACAATGGTTTATTGCAGTAAAAAAGCGTACAAGCTTTAAATAACCGCAGGATGGTATAGTGTTCAATGAAGCAAGCAAAAGTGAAAAATATGAAGCGAGTGTCATAAGAGGATAATAGAGCAATAGTTTTTGCAGCGTAAAAGCAATAGCTGAAAAAAAACACAGGGTGTTATATACAGTGCGGTGAAAATAGAACAGGGAATATCATCTAGTACGGGGGCGGGAAGGCCGCATAGCGGGCCACACTCGCTTGGAAATTGCGTCTTCCCGAACTTGCGAGGCAGTAGCAGGGAAAAACGGAGGCATCGTGGTTGCGTTATGTGGCAAAGTCGCCAATCGAGCGTCCAGAATACTTTCGGTGGTAAGCCAAAAAAGCGTCCACCACTCCGAACAGTAAGTTCAATATTCTTCTGGTATGACTTTGTCTGGAATGCAACAGGAAAACTCTTCTCACCAAATAGGTAAAGAGAGACTTTAGTGCGTTCCAACGACAACTTGAAGAACAACTATAAAATTAGGGATACAAATTGGGAAACACAGAGCGTCAGATCGAGTCTAGTCTATATTTGGAGCACGTTACTGAAGTAGAACAAACTAACCTTTCGAGCAGACAGTTCCAATGATTCACTACCCATTCGCTATAGAATTGCTCACGTGCATTAGACATGACATCTTGCTTTGCCAGTTTCAGTGAAGGATCTCGAGTACCTACTACTGGCGCGAGTGCATACATATCAGCTGGGTCAATAGAACTACAGCGTCCAACGATTTTGAAGGTCTCGATCAGATCCTCACGTAGTCGCCTTCTTTTAGGCGTAAAGAGATCTAGACTGAACAGTCGTTGTTTATACGACTTCCCAGATTGTCCTTTGATCATACGAGTAGCTGTGCGCTGAACGCATTCAAGCGTAGAAATGTCATTTGCTAAGTTAGAAGACCAAGCTTGAACGCAATACTCGAGATGAGGTCTCACTATCGCTTTATACAATGGGATGAAAACCTCCGGGACCTGCAGGATAAAACTGATCGAAGGCGAAAGAGCTAGCGCGTTGTGAAGCAGCTGCACATTGATCAACCAGTTTAAAGTCCGCTGAAACCTCAATACCTAAGTCCCGGACTTTTG
Organism: Atriophallophorus winterbourni; assembly: GCA_013407085.1. Taxonomy (NCBI): domain Eukaryota; kingdom Metazoa; phylum Platyhelminthes; class Trematoda; order Plagiorchiida; family Microphallidae; genus Atriophallophorus; species Atriophallophorus winterbourni. The sequence continues at coordinate 16,982 of JACCGJ010023144.1, forward strand.
ATACCTCAGTTACCTCCAGTAAGTTATCAGGTCCAGCAACCTGCAGCTTTGTTGCAGCTTTGAACAGAAGAGGACTTTCGAGTAGTGTATTGGTAGATCTCACGTGGAAGACCACTTGATGACCTTTTCTATATCCTCAAAAAATCCTGTTCGTTCAGCGATCCGATAAACGTGACATCGTCTGCAAGAATATAGCATGGACACTTAAGCGAGGCTGTCAAAACATCGATGAAGATGAAAAAAGTGTAGTGGGCCTAGTACTGAACCCTGCGGGACTCCAATAACAACTCCTGCTTTCGCGGAATACACATTGCCTATACGAACGCGAAAATACCGATTCCTCAAGAAGTTTGTGTTCCAGTTCTTTAGATGGCCATCGATACCTATTAGTCCAATCTTCATTGCAAGCAACCTGTGGTTTACCGAGTCGAAGACCTTACAGAAGTCGAAGTAGAAAACTTCGACCTGGTAGCCTTTTTCTAGCCTCCTGGTGACCTCATCAAGAAAACATAATAGGTTTGTTAGGCGAGATTCCCTTTTAGAAAACCATGCTGAGCAGAGTTTAGCAACGAACCAGAGACAAGGTGGCGACAGATCCTATCCCTAATAAGTCTCTCTAGGGTTTGGCAAAGGATACTAGTAAGGCCTACAGGTCTGTAGTTGCAAACTGAAGATGTACTGCCACTTTTATGTATAGGAATCACATCAGCCTGCTCACAAGATCTCGGAATATACCTATACCTTACGGATGCGTTAAAGAGGCGACCCACCGGTTGTGCTAATACAGGCGCTAGGTTCTTAATAACTTGAGCGTGAATATCATCCGGACCTGCAGATTTATGTGGATAAGTTGCTTCAAGCGCAAGCCTGACCTCATGATCAGTGATCATTGTCCGTTCAGAAACGACGGCGAGGTCGTTGGTCGTCCGTTGGTCGATACAATGAGCGATTTCCACATTTGGGAAAAAAGTTATTCGTCGTATCTTTGACTGCGTATTGCACGCACGTTTTGAAATAATTTGTAGTAGATAGTGAGTAAAAGATCGTTTGACTGCCTTGAGGTTTTAGCTAACTTGTCATTTCAAAATTTTCTTACTGTAGCGGTTGAGGTGAAGCTTCAGTTCACAACAAGCACAATGATGGCACACACAATGAGAACTCTGGAAGTCGGAACACAAAGGTGTATGGAATGATGCACAGCGGTAGCTGGTAAAAAGGTCACGCAGTACAATAGAATTTATAGTTGCAGTTAATAGTGAGGAAATGACTGTTGGACTACGTTGATTTTATATCCATATACCATTTCGACTCCGAGACAACCACATAAGAACGAATACCGCGTGTGGACAAAGAGTATTTTGTATTTGATGAGTGTTTCATTATGTATATATGTATTTAACAGATGAATCTTTTTGACTAAGTTACGTTACGAAAAAAACAATGAAATGAAACCGATAACCTTGAAAATAAATAGATATATCTATATTGCGTTATCGGTAATGAAAATGAAACGATAATATATAAGTTCTCAAATTAACAAATTAAGTAGCTACAAAATATGAGAGTGTGAAAATACTAGTAAAATCCGGCTTATATCGTCGGGAACAAGAAAGAGACGCTTGAAAGAAAGCATTAGGTTGTGAAATCATCAAACACTGAGAGAAAACGGGCCCTACGATTAGAACGTGATTTTCTGTTGTGATCGGGTATTTTGAGTCACAAAGGTAATGAGGGTTTAACAGAAGAATTAGGGGAAGGGTTGGTGTATGAATCCGCGTCGATGTCTTGAAAATTCCTCTTTCGGTCCAGCAAGATCAAACGAACTGAAGACATTTGTTCCCACCCTACACCCGTGTTTCTTATCAAGTTTTTTGTGTCATAATTTTCCAATGATATTTTTTGTTTGTTCTTCATATTGAAAATAACATTTAAACTAAATGTTAAATCTGTGAGCGTTTTCTTTCCCGAACATTTTCCCTTTGTTTAACTGCACTTCGGCTTCCGCACATTTTGATTTGTCCGTTACCCGTGTTTACCGTTATTGCAAAACGGAAATTTTTGTGCTCTCAACTGAGTTGTTGGACTTCCGTTTATTGGACGCTTTGGGTTTGCATTGAAACCTGTATTCGATTACCGTTGAGGTTTATTATATTTTGCTTGTTAATCGTCTTTGTCAATATAGTACAGCGTTAATTGACGTATTGTTCTGATTTGGGATCGATTCGTAAACGCTCGTCACTCCCGGTAGAAGATTCTCGTGGCTCGTAGAAGGCAGCTAGTTTCCGTGACAGAAACTATTCCCCAGTGACGGTTTGGTCGCTACAGTATTCAACGTTAGAATTCGATTGGACCGTATTTTCTCAATTGGAAAAAATACAGTACTCAACGTTAGAATTCGATTGGACCGTATTTTCTCAATTAGAGAAAATACAGTACTCAACGTTGGAATTCGATTTGGACCGTATTTGTCTCAATTGGAGAAAATACAGTACTCAGCGTCAAATTTGTGAACGCAATACAGTACTCAACGTCGAATTCGCTGACGTCAATATGCCTGTTACCCGCAGTTTTGTCGCAAAGATCAAATCTTCCCAACAGTTGGTCGATAATGGAACGGAAGAAATCGCAGGTGAGCGCATTCATTGTTCTGTTGTGGGCTCTCGTGGTAGCTTAAGGGGTCCAACGAAAGATTCAAGTATCCTTGTTCGTGAGGCTAAATTGCGCCTTGAACTCCTAAAACTGGAAGTGCTTGAGGCTGCACAGGAGGTTAAAATGGCTAAGATTGCTGCTTCGGCAAGTTATCTTGCGCATTGTGAGCACCAAAAGGAAAAAGTAGCTGACTACCTTCGTTCGGAGGTAAAAGAATCTGTCCGTAATAAAGAGCCCGGCAGTGTACCGAGATCTGACCTTCCGAAGTTAGAATTGATATCTTTTGATGGTTCGGCTAGCACCTACGGGAAATTTTGTCGTCAGTTCGAGACCTATGTGGAGTCTAGAACTCTTGATGACGGACAGAGGTTCCTATGTTTGCTAAACTATTGCCGAGGTATAGCAAAAGAATCCATTGAAGAGTGTGTCATGCTGCAACCTGAACGTGCGTATAAGCGGGCGAGATCAATACTTAAGGACCGCTTCGGGCAATCGCATACAATAGCAAAGCCTGTTAGTCTCGTCAATTCTCAAGAAATTGTTTCTACTGGTGTAACGTTGAATGATATTGACCTTTGTGTCGTGGATGGTGATCAGGAAGCTGAATCACCTGACACTGAATTAGCTCAGTCGGATTTTGTGACTGAATTTTCAGACACAAATTCGGATCAGATGGAGATTAAGCCTGGCCCACCTGACACCAAATCAGCCCACATGAAGAGTAGGCCTGGTTCACATGACACTGAATTAGCTCAGTCGGATTTTGTGACTGAATTTTCCGACACTAATTCGGATCAGATGGAGATTAAGCCTGGCCCACCTGACACCAAATCAGCCCACATGAAAAGTAGGCCTGGTTCACATGACACTGAATCAGCTTTAATTGGGGCGACGTATGGTCAGCACGACAATCCGTATGATTGGCGTAAAACTTTCGATTGTATACCTGATGAACCATTTATGTTTGGGAACTCGGATACAATATTTTGTAATTTAGACTTGTTTAGATGGCGAAAAATGTCGCTGTTGGAGGACGCAATACATAAGGCTCGTTTGGGTAGGATATCATTCATGAGCTTATTGTAGGGCGCTGGCAGAACCGGAGGACGTGGTGGGTCTTTGTCTAGCAAACATTTTCCCTATAAAAAGCCACAGGTGTCCAGTGATGGTGATGCGACGTGGCGTGTGTGACTCGCCACTAAATAAAGTCACTTGCTTTATTCTACTGTACCTGGGTGTCGGGCCCGGGGGCTGGTGCTTAAGGTGGGAGGCGGGTTTTCGGATCTGCTGACCCCAGAAGTACCACCAAGCATTCAGTCTGCCGGTTGCATGCGAAGACGAACGTTGAACGCAAATGTTATAGGTGGGAGGCGGGTCTTCGGGTCTGCCAACTCCAGAAATACCACCAGACATTTGATCGTCGAGTCGCTGTCGTTGGTTGCGCAGGTACACGTTTCGGGTAGCCAGGTAGAGGAGAGCCCCGCAGTTCATTGTTTGTGTCTCTACTTGCTTTTCAGATTTTGAGGAATTTTGGTGGGCGGTGTATGAATCCGCGTCGATGTCTGGAAAATTCCTCTTTCGGTCCAGCAAGATCAATCGAAATGGAGACATTTGTTCCCTACCCTACACCCGTGTCCCTTATCAAGTTTTTTGTGTCATAGTTTTTCCCGTGATATTTTTTGTTTGTTATTTAAATTGAAAATAACATTTAAACTAACTGTTTAAATCTGCTGGTATTTTTGTATATTTTTACCATTTTTGTTTTACCGAACTACTTGAATTTATTCGTTCTTGAGCTTATATTTTGTATCTTTATTTGGCCGTTTGCGCGCTATTTGAAGTTGCGATCACTCGTGGTCATTGTTGCTGTTGAATATTGTTGTTTTTGGATTCAGTACGAAGCGGAATAATTGAGGTTTGCTATTTTCATTGTATAATTATTTTGCTTCAATAGTACCGTACTCATCTCACGTATTGTCTTGTCAATATTTTGGTGGGATTGGACGCGTGACTCAACCGTTGGATAACACATTGGTGTTTATATCGCGACTGAAATCCTTGACGTTGAACTCGATTTTCTCCGGACCGTATTGGCGGTTACAGTACTCAATTTGCTTCGTTTGGAAGATTGAGACAGTACTCAAATTGGCAGTACTCAACGTTGGAATTCGATTTGGAAGATTGAGACAGTACTCAAATTGGCAGTACTCAACGTTGGAATTCGATTTGGACCGTAATTTCTCAATTGGAGAAAATACAGTACTCAATTGCTTCGTTTGGAACATTGGTACAGTACTCAATTGCTTCGTTTGGAACATTGGGACGGTACTCAAATTGACAGTACTCAACGTTGGAATTCGGTTTGGACCTTATTTGTCTCAATTGGAGAAAATACAGTACTCAACGTCGAATTCGCTGACGTCAATATGCCTGTTACCCGAAGTTTTGTCGCAAAGATCAAATCTTCCCAACAGTTGGTCGATAATGAAACGGAAGACACCGCAGGTGAGCGCGTTCATTGTTCTGTTGTGGGCTCTCGTGGTAGCTTAAGGGGTTCAACGATTGATTCAAAAATCCTTGTTTGTAAGGCTAAATTGCGCATTGAACTCCTAAAACTGGAATTGCTTGAGGCTGAACAGGAGGTTAAAAGGGCTAAGATTGCTGCATCGGCAAGTCGTGCGCATCGTGAGCATCAAAAGGATTCCATAGCAAGGCATGGTAGCATCGTTGAGTGCCAAGAAACAGTTTCTATTGATGTAAATTTGATGGGTCTTGACGTTTGTGCTGTCGGTTGTTCTCGTGAAGCTGAGTTAACTGACACTGAATTAGTTCAGTCGGATTTTGTGACTGAATTTCCTGACACTAATTCGGATCAGATGGAGACTAAGCCTGGCCCACCTGACACCAAATCAGCGCACATGAAAAGTAGGCCTGGTTCACATGACACTGATTTAGCCAAGTCGGATTTTGTGACTGAAGGTTCCGACACTAATTCGGATCAGATGGAGATTAAGCCTGGCCCACCTGACACCAAATCAGCCCACATGGAAAGTAGGCCTGGTTCACATGACACTGAATCAGTTCAGTCGGATTTTGTGACTGATGGTTCCGACACTAATTCGGATCAGATGGAGATTAAGCCTGGCCCACCTGACAACAAATCAGCCCACATGAAAAGTAGGCCTGGTTCACATGACACTGAATCAGCTTTAATTGGGGCGACGTATGGTCAGCACGACAATCCGTATGATTGGCGTGAAACTTTCGATTGTATACCTGATGAACCATTTATGTTTGGGAACTCGGATACAATAATTTGTAATTTAGACTTGTTTAGATGGCGAAAAATGTCGCTGTTGGAGGACGCAATACATAAGGCTCGTTTGGGTAGGATATCATTCATGAGCTTATTGTAGGGCGCTGGCAGAACCGGAGGACGTGGTGGGTCTTTGTCTAGCAAACATTTTCCCTATAAAAAGCCACAGGTGTCCAGTGATGGTGATGCGACGTGGCGTGTGTGACTCGCCACTAAATAAAGTCACTTGCTTTATTCTACTGTACCTGGGTGTCGGGCCCGGGGGCTGGTGCTTAAGGTGGGAGGCGGGTTTTCGGATCTGCTGACCCCAGAAGTACCACCAAGCATTCAGTCTGCCGGTTGCATGCGAAGACGAACGTTGAACGCAAATGTTATAGGTGGGAGGCGGGTCTTCGGGTCTGCCAACTCCAGAAATACCACCAGACATTTGATCGTCGAGTCGCTGTCGTTGGTTGCGCAGGTACACGTTTCGGGTAGCCAGGTAGAGGAGAGCCCCGCAGTTCATTGTTTGTGTCTCTACTTGCTTTTCAGATTTTGAGGAATTTTGGTGGGCGGTGTATGAATCCGCGTCGATGTCTGGAAAATTCCTCTTTCGGTGCAGCAAGATCAATCGAAATGGAGACATTTGTTCCCTACCCTACACCCGTGTCCCTTATCAAGTTTTTTGTGTCATAGATTTTCCCGTGATATTTTTTGTTTGTTATTTAAATTGAAAATAACATTTAAACTAACTGTTTAAATCTGCTGGTATTTTTGTATATTTTTACCATTTTTGTTTTACCGAACTACTTGAATTTATTCGTTCTTGAGCTTATATTTTGTATCTTTATTTGGCCGTTTGCGCGCTATTTGAAGTTGCGATCACTCGTGGTCATTGTTGCTGTTGAATATTGTTGTTTTTGGATTCAGTACGAAGCGGAATAATTGAGGTTTGCTATTTTCATTGTATAATTATTTTGCTTCAATAGTACCGTACTCATCTCACGTATTGTCTTGTCAATATTTTGGTGGGTTTGGACGCGTCACTCAACCGTTGGATAGACACATTGGTGTTTATATCGCGACTGAAATCCTCGACGTTGAACTCGATTTTCTCCGGACCGTATTGGCGGTTACACCATTGTTATTCAAAGTTTTCGTGAGTGATATTCCGGACGCGGTAGCGATCGATTGTCTTTTATTTGCGGATGATCTGAAACTATATATATATATATTTTTACACAATCATTTAAAAATGACAAAGTGCCACCCAATCAATTTGGGTGTGGGCGTGATACTACCCGGTTGCCCAGGCCGAAGTAGAGGAGTTGATCTTGAGGACTCCCACCTCAAGCCTTTGGCCCGAAAGCCTAACCCGCAAGGCAGCGGAGCGAGATTAAGGATCGCACCTATCGGGGCCGGATACTGTAGGTACAGTTCACAAGCCATTCGCGAGGTAGAGACCAAGCAGGGACTCCCGACATCATCCCAACCAGTCGAGCCGGTGATCCTTGCGGATTCATACGCCTCTTCTGGTATACAATGTCCGCGAGGGACAAGGAGACTGTGTTTGTCTGGCTTCTCACCATTGACCAACCTGGTATGAGTAACTCTGAAGATGCCACGAAGACATCACCCAGTATAGCTCAATGGATCATCGAGGCACGCAAGCCGCTGCACCACGTCAAGGTCCAGTCTCGGCGCAACTATGGGCCTCTGTCAGTTCCTGTGATGGCCACAAGCAACTGCAACAAGCAGTTGATGACTTAGTCAGTTGGACACATCGTCGAGAAAGGCGAATGGACCGCTGGAGGGAACATTTCGCTAGCCAATTCAATCAACCGCGACCACTCTCTGTTGCTCAGCCTAGTGGCTCCACCACTCAGTGGCCGGCCCCACAGGAACCACCTACAGAGGCAGAAATTCGCTCACACATAATGAAGCTTAAACGACGCAAAGCCCCTGGTTTAGACGAGCTACCAGCCGAACTATTTGTTGAAGGTGTCGACGTTTTGTGCAGTGAACTGTCAGTGCTCTTCGGAAAGATCTGGAACGAGGAAACCATACCCAGCGCGTGGGGACCGTCAGCCATCGTCCCAGTATTCAAGAAAGGGTCGAGGAAAGAGTGCGGTAATCACAGGGGTATCAGTCTCATACCGGTGGTCTCTAAACTGTTCGCATCAATCATCCTGACCAGGCTTAACAGCTACCGAGAAGCAGAGTATCGAGAAGAACAGGCTGGTTTTAGAGGAGGACGCGGGTGTGTGGACCAAATCTTCACGCTCCGCCAAATTTTGGAGCAACGTTACCAATACGCACGTCCAACAATCATCGTCTTTCTTGACATACGAGCAGCCTTCGATTCCATTGACAGAACCGCCCTCTGGGACTGTCTCATTCGCCATGGTGTCCCACCGAAGTACGTAATCCTGCTCAAGAAGCTGTACTGCCACACCACCGGCAGAGTCAAAGCCTATGGTGACTTATCCAAGCAGTTTACCATCTCCAGCGGGGTTCGTCAAGGATGTCCGATCTCCCCATTCCTATTTAACTTTGCGATTGACGATGTCATGCAGGCAGCAACAGCCCAGCTACCGAATTGTGGGATCGACCTGCTCCCCGGTCGACGAGTTATGGATCTGGACTATGCTGACGACATTGCTCTCCTCGGAGAGGATGCTTGCGCCATACAAAGCGCTTTGGATCTACTCGTTGATCAGTTGTCGCTGTATGGATTACACTTCTCTCCGTCAAAATGCAAAGTGTTCCTACAGGATTGGACAGACCCAACACTTGATTTGACGATCGAAAACCATAAACTGGAAGTGACTGACAGATTCACCTACCTAGGGAGCTGCATCACAACTGGGGGCGATATCGAAGCTGAAATCACAGCACGGATTGCAAGAGCACGCCATGCTTTCGCTGGGCTACGGTATCTGTGGCGCCGACGCGATGTTGGATTACGCTTGAAGGGCAGAGTGTACCAGGCCACCGTACGAGCAGTTCTACTGTATGGCTGCGAGACGTGGACGCTGCGACAAGCTGATAGTCAACGATTATCGACGTTTGATCATCGCTGCCTGCGGAGTATAGCTCGTTTAAGCTGGCAACAGAAAGTCAAAAATGATGACGTCAGGAGGGCAGTCCTCGGTGATCGCTCTGTGCCACTCTCCGATCATATATCCATGTGCCAGCTGAGATGGCTGGGGCACGTTCTCCGTATGGATGAGCGACGCCTTCCTCGCCTAGCTCTTTTTGCTCTCGCCGGACCAGATTGGAAACGTCGCCGTGGCGGACAAAGGAATACCTGGCGGAAGACCCTCAAACGTCTAACAGCCCCACTAGCCATCGTGGGAACATCGCGCTTACCCGGGTGGGGTCCGAAGGACCGTGAAGACATGTGGCTGACAACACTCAGTGTGATGGCACAAGAAAGGAACCAGTGGCGAGAATCCTGCCGTGCTTGTGATCCCGTTTATCAATGACCCTCCCCCCTCCCTTATTCCAAAAAAAAGACAAAAAAAGATCAAAAGCGGCATGTGTAAACAGACAGACAAAAAATCACCCTCTTTTTTTTCTTTTTTTCTCTCATCATGTACCTTTTTCATGGTATACTTGTTGGCACACCGTCTGTAAAGACTTGTGTGAAATAATAATAATAATAATAATGGTCGCTGCCTATCAATGAGGACAAGACAGTGGTCATGCGCATAAACTCAGATGACACTGGTGGTGAATACTTTCTTGGAGGTGAGCCTATTAGAGCAGTGACGGTCGAAAAAGACTCAGGGATTCTGGTTATGGATTTCAAGAAATTGTCACTGCTAACAATTTCGACTTCATGTTAAATGGCGATCCTGAGCTCACCTTGATCCAGATTTGTCTCCCAGTGGCACTGTCTCCTGCAACAATCATAGACTTCCAAAACAGTCAAACGACGTATCCTACGTACATTCATTCGTAATAGAACTCGTAAGTGGATCTGCTGCAGAAACGCTGCTTGGAATAAGTTCCGATCGGAAGAGTGTGTGCGAAATTGGGAAGCATATCGACAATTACGCAAACACTGTACGTCTCTAGTGCGTCAAGATAAGCTGGATTACCATAAAAAGTTAACTTCACGGTTTCTGAACAACCGAAAACTGCTATACCGTCATATAAATGACAAAAGAAAAGTGAAAACTGGAATCCCCCCACTGAAAATTGAAGGCGGCTCCACATTGACTTCTATGGAAGCCGCAAATACACTGAAGGATCACTACATGCCGGTATTCCAGAATTGCCAACCATCTTCGTTAAATATCACCCCACCCCCACCTAGACTCTCTACTATTCTGTTCACCGCTGAACGTGTATATAAAAAGATCATGCAGCTCCGTGAAAATTCATCACCTGGAGTAGACCGGATTACAACGAAAACATTGCGTGCGGTTGCTGTGCAATTTTGTGAACCACTTTCCATGTACTTCCAACGTCTGTTCGATATCTCCCATGTTCCCGAAGATTGGAAACAGGGGATCATAACCCCGATATATAAAGGTGGAAACCGCAGTGATCCTGCAAATTACCGCCCAGTCACCCTGCTCCCTGTGCTTTCCAAAGTAATGGAATCTATTGTATCCGATGATTTGATGGCTTTTATGGAGAACACGAATGCTGTCGCCATCGAACAACATGGGTTTCGCCGCGGACACTCCTGTACAACAAACTTGCTTCTGGCGCGGGACAGCTGGACCAAGGCTGTTGATGCGGGCCATGGTGTCGACGTTATATACTTGGATTTCTCCAAAGCTTTTGACCGTGTTAACCATGCTATTTTACTGCAAAAGCTTGGCCTACTAGGAATTGGTAACCCACTTTTGTCTTGGTTAGCCGAATTCCTCCGCTCCAGGACACTCCGCGTTCGCGTCAGACAATCGCTCTCCGATTGTTTTTCAATACAATGCGGATTACCCCAGGGCTCTGTACTCGGTCCGCGTCTGTTCTTGATGTTCATCAACGACATTGGAGCATGTATGAACTCGCCGTTTCTGATGTTCGCAGATGATATCAAGCTATAGCGCATCCTCTCTTCCTCGAATGATTGTGATGACCTGCAAGCCGATCTTACCTCACTTAATAACTGGGCAACGTCGAACCAGCTCCCTTTCAACCCACGAAAATGCCGATCTCTCCGCATCCGTCACTCTGGCGAACCTAGTTACAAGCTAGGGAACACCGAACTTTCGGTGAGTACGCTGGAAAAGGACCTCGTCGTATTGGTTCAGAGTGATCTGGGGTGCTCAGCCCAATGTTCCCTCGCATAATCAGTCGCCAATCGCAACGTAGGGCTCCGCAAAAGTGTATTCGGGTCTTTTGACCGCCGCCTCTTTTCCTCGCTCCTACACGCGTACATCATACCCCACCTGGAATATGCGGTATCCGTTTGGTCTCCATGGTTAAAGCGTGACCATCACGTCCTAGAGAAGGCTCAACGGAGGTTCACAAAGCTCGTCAAAGGACTCAGTTTACTGAACTATGAGGACCGCCTCCAGCAACTCAACGTGTTCCCGATCAGTTACCGTCGCATCCGAGGGGATCTGATACTGGTTTTCCAGATCCTTAAGGAGAAAAAACATCCGTGCAATGGACTGCTTTTGATGGCACCCAGTTCCGGAACCCGGGGGCATGTTTTCGAGCTAGCTCACCAGCCCAGTCGGTTAAACTGCCGTAATTTTTTCTTTTCTGTCCGTACCCTTCGTTTTTGGAATGATCTACCAGTTTTTGTCGTAACCTCCCCATCGCTCTCGATTTTTAAAAAGCGGCTTGACGCTCATTTCTATTTTTCTCAACAAGTTTAATGGATTCTCTTTTTTTCTTCCCGATACTGCACCCATTTTCCTCTTCCTTTACAGATACGTTTACGGAACCTCGCCGATTCATCTCCCCCTGTATTGACTGTTATGATACATAGCCACACCCTTTACTGAACTTTGGCGATTGACGCCGAACCCGCTGAACTCCACCCGACCCCCTGTACTGACTATCCTATGGTTATATTTTAGGCCCATAGCTTTTGTACCATGATATACTATTGACTATTAACTTGAAGTCGAAGGCTGACACTTGTCGGAGAATAGGCAGCGCTACCAGGATGCTCTGTGCGATTCGGCGTTCCTTTGTGTCCATTACCCCGCAAATGTTCCAGACACTTTTTTTCTGTGTACATTCGTCCTCTGTTGGAATATGGGCTACCTGTTGCATTTCCTCAGTCCAAAGGCGAATGCGACTCCTTGGAGAGCGTACAAAGGAGGGGCACTAAAATGGTTTGTGGAATGCGCCAAATCGCGTACGAAGATAGGAGGAGCTTGCTGAAACTATACCCCCTCGAACTTCAAAGGGAAATATATGACCTGCTCTGACACGCCGTATTCTTTTCGGCCAATATGGAGACGAGTTCCTCCAGTACTTCCGATTAGTAGGTGAGTCGAGGACTCGTGGACATGACTTTAAGTTGCAGAAGCATAGAAGGCTGAAGCTGAGTAATGTGAGCACGCTATCCACGCGGGTGGTGAACACTTGGAACTCTACCGAAAGGGATCCTGTCTCTACCATCTGAACAGCTATTCAAAAGCGCGTTGGATCAGCATTTGTTGAGACGGATGGACTTGGTCCCCGAATTGACATAGTGGTGTTCTTCTACTCTCAGGGTTTGCCTTGTCAGCGGAAGTCACCCATGTCTATGGTAAACGTTATCTCCACTACCAATTTTGGCTAGGCTGAAAAGGGGTGTAGCATTGAAATAAAAAGTCTATCTAACTACTTTTAATTTAGTCAATGCGTCAGTGAGCTAGTGGTGTATTGGTCATGTGCTTCGCCTAAGTGTCCTGAGGTCGCAGGTTCGAGTCTCGGTGGCGGAATTATTTTCTGAAAATTATTCGTCATCGGATTGAAGACACATCATTTTTTCCAAATGAGATTTTCTAATTTTTATCTCTCTCATCTTAATTTTGATTTCTTCCAAAGCAATCTCCCTCTCCCATTTCATCCGCTCCCTTGATTTTCTTTTCATTTCCATTTCGTTGAGTTTTGCATCTGCTGGTTCAGCGAAAATAATTTCGCCACCGGGACTCGAACCTGCGACCTCACGACTGAAAGGGTAGTGGTTTTAACTTCTACCCATGTCTATTACTGTGATGAAGCTCAAACGGGATTTTATCCCTTCTGCTTTCGATTCAGATAAAGAATTACCTTCCATTTCTGTTCACCATTTGTATCTTGAATCCTTGCCATTCGTAAATCTTGACATAATTTATATGAAATTTTATTTCGATTAGATATTGAAAATTTTTATTACCTACTGTATATTCATTTCCCTTATAGAACGGAAAAAAAATGTTTAAAATTCCCGCTCACTTCGGTCACTTGCAGCGCATGGCTATGGAGCCATTCAAGAAAGGTGTCAGATTGCTGGGTGACTAGACCAGTGGAAACAGGCCAATCTATGTCTGGAAGTTTGAAATCACTAGATTCAAATTTTTGATAAACTGATCATGTATTGCATGCCTTGGATGTCCAAGA